>BPLR01020885.1:0-103435 GCA_021605095.1 Caerostris extrusa
GTTTAGATTCACAACTGGACCTGTTAGGGTGGCGCTACTATCGATTTATCTTTATACAATATATAATTCTTCTATACGTGTGTTTGTCACTGAACTCCGCCTAAATGACTGGACCAATTTTGATGAAATTTTTTGTGTGTATTTGAGTGTGTATCTGGATGGTTTAGATTCACAATTGAACCTGTTAGGTGGTGCTACAATCGATTTATCTTTATACAATATATAATTCTTCTGTACGTGTGTTTGTCACTGAACTCCGCCTAAATGACTGGACTAATTTTGATGATGAAATTTTTTGTGTGTATTTGAGTGTATACCTGGATGGTTTAGATTCACAACTGAACCTGTTAGGTGGCGCTACTATCGATTCATCTTTATACAATATATAATTCTTCTGTACGTGTGTTTGTCACTGAACTCCGCCTAAATGACTGGACTAATTTTGATGAAATTTTTTTTTGTGTGTGTTTGAGTGGGTCCCTGGAAGGTTTAGATTCCCAAATGGACCCGTTAGATGGAGCTGCAATCGGGTTCTTCTGTTCGTGTGCTTGTCACTGAACTCCGCCTAAACGGCTTGACCGATTTTGATGAAATTTTTTATGTGTTCTGACAAAACGAGAAAAACGTTTTATGCTGTCCCCCTTTGTTGTAAGTCGCCACTGGATGGTGCTGCAGTATATCAACTTGTACACTGTTTAACCAATCGCTATGAAAAATTGATAATAATATGTATTCGAGTGTGGAAAATAGGTTCGTGCTATCCTCTTTATTGTTACTGACCACCAGATGGGGCTGCGGCCTTTCGTCTTATATACCGTTCAAACGATATCCATGAAAATTAGTGTGCACATATTTTGGAACACGGAGAATACATTCGAGATATGTAATTTGCTACAATGTATTTTTTTCCCTATATAACATTTTTACCCTATGTTTTTTTAGATTTAAGTCGCATATATCTACCAATAGATGGAGCCAGATAAAACTTAAAAAATGAATGAAAATTGTTTATAAAAGTACTTTCTGCAATATATTGAAAAAAAGTAGGAATTGACTTTAAAAATTTTTTCATATTACTTGTTTTACGTTGCAGATTTTTAAGGAATTTCATATTAATAACTTTTCATTTTTTTAATCAGATACTACAGAAATCCAACATCAACGCTAAACATTGTCGATAAGTGTGATAGAGATATTTGTTGTTGGAATTTTTTTAATATGCCGCTGATGAATGTTTGAAGAAGTAATTTGATGATAATAACATATTAATAAATTACAGTAATTGATGATAATAGCATATTAATAAATTACAGTAATTGACGATAATAGCGTATTAATAAATTGTAGTAACTTGATGATAATGACTCTTTGATAACCTGTTTAAAATGAACAATCATTTTGGTGAAACACGCCAAATCTCGAGAAGCCTTATGCACAAAGCAAGTATTATAAATTTTTTTTTTAAAAGTCAATTCCTACTTTTTTTCACTCTATTGCAGAAATAAATAAATTTCATTCATTTTTTTTAAGTTTATCTGGTGCCATCTATTGGTACGCCGATATGCAATTAAATCTAAACAAAATATGCAATATGCAATATGATATATGCAATTTAAACCTAAACAAAACTAAAAATTACTGAATTAAATTTAATTACTGAATTAATATTTGAAAAACTGTTTTAGTATCATCCCCTACAAGTTCAAAAAGTGATGAGTGGATGAATAAAAAGTATTTATGAACGGTTGAAAATTTGAACAAGGTATATAAAGGGAGAGAGTGAGCTAATAGAAGGAATTGAATAAAACAATGTTTCTCAAAATGTGAAGAGCGTTCTACTAAACTATTTAACATTGTAAATATAAAGCAAAGGTGCATTAAAATTATAATACATGTTGCTATCCCAAGATTTATTAATCAACAATTTTATTTTCCAATCTTTATTTTCCCAAGATTTTTTTAATCAACAATTTTATTTACCAATCTTTATTTTCCAAGATTTATTAATCAACAATTTTATTTTCCAATCTTTATTTTCCCAAGATTTATTAATCAACAATTTTATTTTCAATCTTTATTTTCCCAAGATTTTTAATCAACAATTTTATTTACCAATCTTTTATTTTCCAAGATTTATTAATCAACAATTTTATTTTCAATCTTTATTTTCCCAAGATTTATTAATCAACAATTTTATTTTCCAATCTTTATTTTCCCAAGATTTATTAATCAACAATTTTATTTTCCAATCTTTATTTTCCCAAGATTTTTTTAATCAACAATTTTCTTGCATTATTCAGAGGAAAGGAGGTTTTTAAAGTTTTTAATAAAAATTTCTTTGAAAGTTTAGGCTAAAGTAAATATTAAAAAAGTTTGCTCGTTAATGTGCAGGTTAAACCTGATTGTAACTGGGTGTGGATATCTTGAGATACTTGAGGCACAGTTTGGAGAACTCACAGCTTTATTTACGCACGCATACAGTTAGAGACATACACTATTTAACACATTTAAAGACAAATAATTATAGATTCGTGGAAGGACTTTCACTTCTAAGCCGAAAACCGGAAACTCGGATGCGCGCAAGGTGCGCGAAATATATTGTCTCTCCGTGTGAGAGTCTGTAGACCAACTGATCATTTCTCCTAAACGCTATATTGGGCGCTTGTGCCAGTGCTCAGGAGGAAGCGTGATTTATTTATTGATCTCTGATCAATATCTGATCTCTATTTTAGAAAGAACTCATGCTCAACCAATTTACTTGTTCCTGAGTTCATTAATTTTTTATTCAGAGTGAATTATTATCAGTTCTCTTGACAAGGATTATTTTGATATTAACTATGTTGTAACCTTTTTTTCAGTGCTTTGATTACATAGCTTTTAGTTTTTAATTTCCACTTTTTCTTAGTCTAAATCTCTTAGTCTGATTAGGTTTCTTTTGTTTTCAGTAGTGTAGATGATTATTTTGAAGCCAAGAATTGTTCTGTAACTATTGTAATATCTGATGGAAGTCTTAGGATCTAATTAAAATTCTTAATGTGTGGCATTTTCATAATTCTCTGGGTGTTTTGATGTACATTGAGACTGTTTATTCACATTATAGGAATAATTGCTTTAGAAAACATATATGCTGTCGGATATTAATTAAGTGAATTTTAAGGTGAAATATATTGCTTGAGCATTGGTGAATTATGCAACAGTGGTTACTTTTTCCTTGGAATTATTTTAAAATTTATATAAATTCAATATCTGTTGATTGTTTGCAAGTATAAAAATTACAAATCCATTTTTTGGTATGTATTTAAAAAAATGCTAACTAATATTTTATATTAAAAAATTCAAACTCAGTATATTCGTAAACTTATATGCATCTCAATAAAGAATTCTGCTCTAAAATGTCATCATAGTGAAAGTCAACCCTCATAATCAATAAAAAGTCACTATTTTTAATGGAATTCTAGTTTATATAGAAATAATTTTTTAAGGAATACTTGAACAGTTTTTCAATTCCTACTATTAGTTCACACTCTCCCTATATATATATATATCTTGTTCAAATTTTCAATCGTTCATAAAATACTTTTTTATTCATCCGCTCAAGTTCAAATACATATTTTGAATTTGTAGTGGATGACACTGGATGTTAATACAGTTTTTCAAATATTAATTCATTGATTAAATTTAATTGATTAATTTAAATTCTTTTTTAGATTTAAGTTGCATGTATCTACCAATAGAAGGCGCCAGATGTAAGAAAAATTTCAAATTAAAAAGTAGGAATTGGTTTTTTTTTTTTTTTTATTTTTTATTTATTTTTTTTTTTTTTTTTTTTTTTTTTTTTAATATTACTTTTTTTTTTTTTTTTTTTTTTTTTCATTTCGACAGAAAGCTTCTTTATTTGTTAGCCATTCAAGCATTCGGAATGATAGAATGAATATATTTTTTTCTATGTTTTCATTAATAAATGATTAAGCAGCAACCAGTCAGATATTAATGAAATACTGTTCTGATATGTTATATTTGTCTTTAATTATAAAAGTAATCCTCAAATTAAGTTATTTGGCATTGCGATTTCCAAGATTATGATGGAAGATGTTAAAAAAGATTACCTAAATCTGTTGTTATCTAAACTGCGCTTAAAATCTGGTTATCTGTCATTAAAATTTAAAGTTACCCATAGAGATAATTATTAATTATAGTGTTAATTAATTAAATTATATTGTTAATTATTATTATTCCTAAAATTACCCGTCAATTATAGAGTTAGACTGAAATATGATAATCCATTTTTGAAAATACAATTTGGAAAATCTGTATTTTTTAAAATCTGTAATAACCATTCAAAGGGATTTTTTTCTAATAAAACTTGTGGAATAAGAATAAATTAAAATATATTCTTTAGCTAAAAGTTGTGCTCATTGTGGAAGAAAACACACACAGCACATTACAAAGTTGTATCTTTTATTAATAGCTGCAACAATTCAATTGAGTATCAAATGATATTTTTTTTACAGTATGATTTCTAACAAAAACAAAGCAATTTACGAGGTAAAACAATATTTTGTCACACCATTGTTAGGGGAAACATATTTACACACAAAAAGAATCTATGACTAGAACTATGACAGGTTAAAAATATCCTGACTAGATTCAAGATGAAGATCTCAATATTTTCAGGCTACAATTAGTATGCATGTCTTTTTGTAAAATCATATAGTAGATGACTAGAATAAGATGCCACATACAAGATAGTTTATATATGTATAATTATACCAATAATTAAATATATTTTTTTATCATATGTACACTGTATTCAGTAATTGTACTGTTTTTGAATAAGGTTTTTATCAATTAAAATTATCAAAATATTTTCTCGAGTTGATATAATGAAATAAAGGAAACATTTAGGTTTTATTTATAGCATTATTTGTAACAGCGAATGCAATTAATGCCAAATATTTTTTAAAATTCAAATAGTTAAGTATAGGAATTTTTCGGAATAAATGCTTATTGTTAGTTTTATATGAAAAAACTGCTTTGACATTTAATTTTACGATGGAAGTAGAGTTATAATGATTTCAAACATTACGCGTAATTTATTCACAGCTATTAAAATTGTCCTTACACACTAAAATCGGATTCCTGTTCTTTGATTTCTTATTCTTTTCAAAGATCTTCCTAAATGAAATCAAGGCAATTACAAATCCAGTCTTGTTCTATTCCATATCTCCAATCACAGTGCATGAAATACGATCCCAGAAAGATTCAACAGTTTCTTCAGACCAGCTGAACAAGCTTCATGCCTTTCACTCTATAAGAAAAGGAAGAATATTTTGGCATACAGGTTGCAAAAGTCTAAGACGCAGAGCCACGCCTTCTACCATAGAATCTCGCCAAGTGTATGTACGGCGATCGACCACATGCGTTGTGTTGATGCAGTCGTTTCCACCGAATTCGCACACTCTGTAATGGTGAAGGAATCCCATGTCGGGTGGGATATTCATCATGGTTTTGCCAGCCAAAAACTCCCAAACGAAATGATTCCCCATTTCCACCACTCTCTCAGGTAGAACAATGCATTTTGATCGTTGCTTATGTGCGTGGAACTTGGATTTCCTGATGGTTTTTGTAGGGTTAATAGCTTATAAGGCAGATTCAATGATGCCGTGTCATTGGGCCATTGTAAAAAAAAGAAAGCATTCTGAAAAAGAGAAAGCACCAGTTCGGTCTGGATTCTTTTTGATGAGATGTAACAATATCGCCAAAGACAGATTTTTGTGTGGAATGATATATTCATCCAAATCGATCATCAAAACGTAGCGGAATCTGTACATTGTCCGATAAAGACAATCGTTGAGTGCAGCAAAAGAGACCTTCGGTGCGTATCTCTTTCTGTGAGACAATATCTAATTGCCATGGAAGCACAGTGACAATCCCTTCGAGAACATACTTCTGAAGAATACAGCCTACTTCCAGGCCCTACTGTGTGGTTGTACAACACAAAGTGATTCACGCCTAAAATTCTGTTAAATTCTACGAATTCTACCAAGTTTTTCACCTTGTTGTACTCGTAGTGCAACGGTTTGATGCACACAGCAATTCCTTCCGGTTTCTTGAACAACTTCTTGTTGTCCCGAACGATGATTTTATTACCAATCTCTGTGCTGCCTTGTCTGATGATAGAAACGTGACTAGGTACTGGTACGTTTTGTTGTTTGATGGGACACAGTATGAAATAGGCGCTGTACTTCAGATTCCAGTTTTCCCTAATAAGACGATTAATTCCAGTCACAGCGAAGGGTTCCCAGCCATCCTTGTACGTGAATTGACATATAACCTTGTCAGCTAGACGAGTTCTTGCTGCGATGACTCTAACCACTTGCTTCTCCTGTCGTCATAGTAAGCCGAATAGACGAAGAACTTGTCTTTGGTGCTTGGAACTTTCTGCCAGAAATCTTCATTGTCCATCAAACTTTGGAACCTATTTGCCATCAGGTCATGCTTTTGGATTCGTTGGAGTTAACCCAATCTTCGTCTTTAGCTCTTGCTAATTCCCTGGCTACTCTGGAAGATAAAGGATCCATGATGGCGAATCTATTTGGCGATGAAGACGAATCCTCGCCAAAGCTGAACATCGAAAGGAACTTTTCTTCTCGCCAACGCTCCTCCTCGACGTAGAAAACTTCTGTGACGAGCATGCATGCAAAGATGGCGAAGAAGATGACGACCAGAAAGCAAGATTTGGCTCGTCTGTCACTGGCTCGCTTCAGAGCTGCCATCTTTGCCGATCGGAGCACGGAGCGTTTCTTCATCGTCAGCTGTTACCAGACCTTTGGGCTATCATTAATTGATTGAAAAATGACATCTCTTATTTCTGTCCGGATCTCTCCTATAAATGAAGAAGGCTTATGTTAATTTAGAAAATCAGAATAAATAAACTCATTATACTAAAAAACTAGTTCAGGAGGAATTATTATTCAACGATTTTAATTTAACAGTTTATGATTAATAAATATGACAACTATAATTCATTTTTATGATTTTTAGTTCATAGAATAAGTTGAAGCTTTGTGTGTTTCATTAATTGAACTATATAATAGCATATCAGTCGAAATCTCCCAATTTTAATCATAATCTTTTAATCTAGTAACGTAGGAATGTCTGCATTTTTAGTTTGGATTAATGAGATTTTCTGTGGCGGATTTTTACTAATATATAGGATTAGCTTTCAGTCGCAAAAGACATTGATACTGAGTTTTCTTCTCCATGTGATTTTAAAAACCGAATTATTTCTGGATATCACAAATTTCTTTTTTAACTCAGACACTATGAATTAATGAATGCTATCATAACCTTAGAAAAGAGGTAATAAGAGATTTGTCAAGCACTGCTTGAACAGCCAGATAAAATTGATAACTTTTGGAAGTATAAAAAGGGATATACGCATGACAAAAATTTAAAAAATTTTTAACAATTAATAAGAAATAGCAATGACATATTTGGCAAATGATTCTTTAAAAACAAATTCAATTCTGTAAGCAAATTATCTATTATAACCTATTATAACATTCTAATGCAATTATCTATTATAAACTAATCCTTTAAAAATAAGGAAATGGTATGTATCCATTCTAATTTTGCAATTATCTATTATAAACTAATCTTTATAATAAAAATAAGGAAATGGTATGTATCCATTCTAATTTTGCCTATCTATTATATAAGTAAAAATAAGGAAATGGCATGTAATGTATAAACTAATCCTTTATAAGTAAAAATTCTATTTTACTATCTGTTATAAAATCCTTTTAAAATGCAATTATACAGAACATTATCTACGATAAATTAAATGCATCTATTATAAATAAATCCATCCTTTACAGAACATTAGATAAATTAAATATCAACTTTATTAATTTTTGAATGAAATTTATTTTATAAATTAAAATTTATAATTTTTAATGTTGAGAAACTAAAATAAATTTGAGTATATTCAACTGGGTAAAAACGCAGAATACGGACCGTTGGGATTTGGAGTGAAAAATCTTTTCACCAAAGTGTAAGTAACAGGTTGCGATTGTATACGAAGTGGATTGCAAAAACAGCGCAAAACCCATCGAAAAAAAGTGGCCAAATTCAAACAATTCCTATTTTTGCGATTTGGCCTTCAATTAATTTTGACAACATTAAAATTGATGATGACTTTTTATATTTAGAGCATTGAATATTTTATTACCATAAAATATTCAATGCTCTGAAACATTAGGAATTCTGCATTTTAGGATTCAAAATCGCACATTAGGGGCCGCTGGAATTTAGCGTCAAAAAGTTCTTTTGTCAAACTGCGTCAAGAAATGGTGGCAATTGTAAATAAAGCGAATTGCAAAAAAAAAAAGAATCAAGATTACCACATTTGACAGCTTATCGCTCAGTTAGCACCACAAAAAAAGGCGCCAAATCGCAACGGCATCTATTTTTACTATTTGGCGAGTCTCTTTTCTGCGCCAAATGGATTATGTAAGATTATTATAATGTTTAACCGCAGGGGCCATATTTTTTGTTTAGGAGGGAACTTGGCGAAAGTCGCCAAGTAAACAAGCTGAACCCTAAAGGACAATTTCCCAAATATTTTTGGAATAATCTGAATTTTTAATTGAATGTTTAATTAATATAGGAAAATAAGAATCATTAGTTTTCTCTCAGTAAAAGTTAACTTTTGATTTATAAAAAATAATGTAAAAACTAAATTTGACAAAACTTTATATTTACATTTTCTGTTTAACAGTAGCATAAATTGTTTCCAGAGAATAACAAATTTTAGAAACAAAAGTTTTAAGTACATTTTGATCTGGCAATATACAATATTTATTTCATAAATTCAGTTACAAAAGATTTATTATGTTTTTGCATATGGTTGGGAATATTTCCAAATTTACCAGAATAAATAATAAACTATTTTCGTAAAACAATAAATAATAATATTTTTTCAAAAGACTTCGATATATTTTTGAAAAAAGTTTGAAAAGTTTCTATAGATTAACATTAAAAATTAATATGAATGTCTTCAAAAGAATCAAAAGAGCCCTATTGCATTTAATGAGTCGATGTTAAAAAATGTCGATGACAACAAGTTAGTGATCAATCACAGTTACAGTTTAATTATAAATTTAAATATTTTATTTTTCCGCATGCTGCATTTTTGAATATTTAGAATAGTATGAGATCACATTTCAAAACACCTTTAAAAAACAATGTTTGTTAAATATTTATCTCAGTAAAATTGAAGAATAGGGGCCGCTATGGATTTGGCATCAAAAAATCTTTCTGCTAAAGTACGTTAAGTAACGGGTTACGATTGTAAGTGCAATGAATTGTAAACAGTACAAGAAAAACACGTATTACCACATTTGGCGACTTATCGGCCAGTTGGCGGCACAAACAAATCGCCAAATCCTAACGGCTCCTATTTTGCGATTTGGCCTTTATCTCATCTCTAACAACATTTTTTATAATAGTTGATGAAAACTTTATATTTATCTTGTGTCTTGTTGGAAATTAACTAGTTTTTCTATTTAATTTTACAATTTGTTATTGTATTAAGAATTGTTAATTTTGCACTAATTTTACTACTAAGTATTTTGTAAACTTAATCTTCAGTTTATTATCATATCATATGACCGATATAAGGTTCTGAAATCTACAAAATGACATGAGTGACAAAAAATAACATTATATAATCTTCGTCTTCTACCAAATGAGGTTTAAAAATTATTATTTCTGAAATTATTTGTATAAGAATAATAATGTTTTACTAGTGAGAAAAATATTATTCTAATACAAATGACAGAATTTTTTTATTAAAGTCAACATTAATCTGTCAATTTATTTCAACTGTAGAAATTTATAGGAAGTATTTATTGCTAACATTTACAACAGGTGAACATTAAATTCTTGCGTGTCATTTTGAAATGATTATATCACTGTCTTGGAGATCATTTATAACTCTGGAATTCTTAATCGCAGTTTATAAATATTTAAAAATCACTTCATTTATGAAACATTATGATGTATTAAACACTTTATTTTTGGAATTTAAACTTGTAGTGTGCAAATTCGACAACCAGACTGTAATTGGGTGAGCTTTGGTTGAGATACTTGAAGCATAAGTTGGTGAACTCACAGCTTTATTGATACATGCACAAATACCACATACAATTAGAGACATAAACACATTAAAAACATATAATTATAGATTCGTGGAAGGATTCCGAAGCCGAAAACCCGAAACACAGCTACACGCAGGGTGCGCGAAATATACTTCTCTACCGGGTGAGAGTCCGTAAGCCAACTAATGCCGGGATGTGCTAAACATATTTCCTCTCAGGATGAGAGACTGTAAAATAAACGTTTCTCAGTGGGAGCGCAGGTTGCATTGTATTTCATCTCGGGTGGGAGTTTCGAGGCCTACTAACTATTTCTTCTGAACCCAATGAAAAGGGGGCGCTCTTGTCAGTTTGTAAGAGAAAGCGTGGTTACAAATTTAATTTAACAGTAAATTATTAATATGTTTGAGAATTTTTAATTTTTGTTGTTATTATTTCAATTAAATTAAATAAACATTATTCCATGCTAAATTATGGGCTGTTGATATAAAAATCCTACCATTTCTCCTATCAAAACGATCGTATCTGGTAAAGGAAATAGTTTTCCTTATTCAAATGAAATCATTCTTTCATTATCGTCTGCTTCAAAATTATTTTTTTAATCAATGCTAAAATATTGATATCTATTGTAAAAAAAAAAATCTACATAACGGCGGCGAATTTCATGTTTAGTTTGCAATAATTTTAACGGTTTATTTTCCAGTTAAAATTAATTTGGGTAACGTACATACAATAGAATTTTAGTTGTTCGATATAGAACAGATAAGTTTTGATTATATTAATATGGAATACTTTCTTTTCGCAATTATTAGATATAATTCGAAGAACTTTTCTGATAAAAAAAAAAATGAAAACAATGTTATATGTGTTTTACACAAAATTAATTTTTTTTTACAACAATTGTATAGAATTTCCCTACAAATTTAATATAGTAACCAAATTTGTTATACGAAATATTTAATTGATAGTGTTCTGTAGATACTGAAAAATGTATTTATTTGAGTAAAAATTTAAATTTGAATTTCAGAAAGTAAGTTATACATTTAGAATTTTTGAAATAAAGAAAAATTCTAAGAACATCCAAAATTATGGCTTTTTTAAATATGTAAACAAATATTTTGCCTTCTTTGAAAATGAAGCTTGAAAATTATTAAAATTTATCTAGATAAAAGTTTCTTTAGTAATATTGATAAGAGATAACGAATTTATTTTATAAAGCTTATTTTATTTAATATTATAATTAATTATATAACATTATTTAATTAAATAATAATATATAAAATTATAAAATACTGTAACATTTATATAAACATTATTATATAATATAATTATTAACATTATTAAATATTATTATATATAATATTATATTAAAAATAAATATCATTTTATTAACATTATAATAAATTTTAATTATATTAATAAAATACTAGTTTACCAAAAGTAATATAATTTTATAAATTTTTTATTATAAAAATATTTTTATGTAATATATATTAAAAATAACATAATTTAATTTTATACGTAAATATTATTTTATCAAAAGTAACATCTAATTTTATGGGTTTTTTTTTGTTTTATTCAGGAATTACTGCTATAAAAATAACCTGCAGTTAAAAATTATAACGAATATTACTTGATATTTAATCTATCAGAAAAAGAATTATTTTTCTCTGCTTGATAATATTTAGAAGTTGAAATCTTATTGTAAGTATCTATCATTTTTAACAATTTACAACCAGAGAGAAATAAATATTAAAATATATAAAAATATTATTTTAATCTCGTAATTTTTTATTTTATCGCTCTACGGTCATTTTGTGAGCCCTTTAGGATAATTAGACCGAAATTACAGTAACAAACATCCATACCACTGCCAGAATTCGAACCTAAAGCCTGTGGTACTAAAAACTAGAGAACTAGCCAATTGGCCATCAGGTCTCCATCACTGAAAAAAAGAAAGAATTGTATTTTTCTCAATCTTGATTTGTTCTTGATGGGAAAATGACTTTGAGTAAAAGTCGAAATTAAGTTAATAAGTCGGCGAAATTAATGGAGCAAAATAACGTCGAATTAATCATCATATAACTCCTATTTTATTTTTCTAAAAAAAAAAAAACCTAACAACTATCAGACAAAAAAAATTCTCAGAAAATTGTTCCACCGTAACCGATAAAAACCAACAATGTCCAATCCTAAACTTCAATATTGCCACGTTCCATCTATGATCAGTTATATCATTCTGAAAGCCGTTTATTGCCATTTTCCCCTTTTTTTCATCTGGATATATATAACGTTTTTCCTTCAAATGAGAAAGGAAACTCAGTGTGTTCCCCCCACTCCGCCATCCTCTCAAACGAAGAATAGAACTCTTTTTTTTTTTTTTATTTGTTCTTATTCTGTTCGGCCGCCATTTTCTTTTTTATATTGGGTTCTGCTTGCTCGAACTGTTTGTTCCAAAAGAAAGCGCTTGTCTCCTTGCGTTGCGTTTCCAATAACTCATATTTTTTGATCCGCCGTTAGATTGATTCGAGATATTGCGTGGTAGTTCCTACTTTTTTGTTGTTGTTGTAGTGCGCCCTTTTTTTGCTGTTCTAGTGCGCGTGTGTCCCTCTGGTCTCTTGCGTTCCGGCGAAGCTGAATCACAGGTGAATGATAACGTGTCAAAATGTGGATTCCATGTTTCAGAGATGTAATTGCAGCGTCCTCTGGCGACCTTTTTGTTTCGGTTAAGAGTTTCTTTTTCGTTCGTTCTTTTATTGAGAAATGTTGCGTGAGTTGAGCCAAGAATGGAACAATTTCGGAACGATTTTGTTTTTTGGTTAAGAACGTGATCCTCGAAATGGGTAAATCTATAAATGGTAGGCTGTCAGAAATTGAAGGGACCTGTGGCATTTTCTTTGAAGAATGATTTATGAATTTTTGATATACTCAACCTTATGCATAAAGAAGTAGAATAAAATGGATATATAAATGATTGTTTTGTTTTGTATTTCACTTATCGAAATGAAATAGAGAGTAAACCTAAACATAATTTGGTCATTAATAATTTGGAGAAACAATAAAATAATTTTAATTTTATGATGCAAATTAATAAAACAATACATCAAAATTAAAAATATTCTGAACTAACACTGTTATTTGTATTTTCTGAATCAAATGATATTTTTGCAAATGGTATTTATAATTATTTAATGGCATATTTGTATTACTAAATATTTTAAAATTCTGCACATATATATTGTGATTTGATTGAATACTGATTTGCGATTTTAAATGTTGATTTTGATAATTTTAAGTTTGATTTAAATTTAAATTTGCTTTACAGAAACTTAAAATTAGCAAAAGCATTTAAAATATCATTTTTAAACCATTAATTATTTTCACAATGTTGAAATCATTATATTTAATCAATATAACATCAGTTAATATGAGGGAATTTTGCATATCCATAACGTTCTATATTAAATGCCTAAGTTATTAAAATGACTATGTATCAATACTGTTACAATTGTTGCAGCATTTAATAACAAACATTCATTGTTAACCAAAATTGTAAGCATCTAATACAAGTCTTCAACAAATAACTTTAAGATAACTACCATATATAGTTATTAGAAACACATGGACCATGTCATATTTGTTAGGCGCATATTAATAGCTTCATACAAGTTTGGTCGGGTGAACAGAAATTATTCTACGATGTTGAAATTCAGTCGTTAATTGATCGTTTCTCGTTCATATATTATGAGAGCTTTCGCAATTTTGGAATTTAAATGTCAAACTATATTGAGGATTTATTTCATAATTATTTGGTAGAGAGCAATTGGATAACATTTGTATCTACACAATGCAGAACTTGGACTTTAACAATGATTATAAGGCAGAATTTAAAAATAAATGGAAAGGAAAGTCCATTATTCAAGTTCTCTAAACTTGTAAGCCGATTTAAACTTAAAACCATAAGCTGATTTTAAACTAACTTGTAAACTTATGAACTAATAAACATTAAAATAGTGTTACTGCCAGTATCTAATAATTTCAGTAAAGATAATCGGAATACATTAAAACTTAGATTGAAAATTTAAAGATAATGTAAAAAGAAAGATATGTATAATCATATTTTGTATTTCAATAACTTATAAGTTGAATCATTTTTATAAAAAGATTTTGAATGCTGTTTTTCTTGTTGTAGAAGCATTTATATAATGTTTTACGAAAATACTGTTAAATACAAACTCATTAATATTTTTCAATGAATAACAAAGAAAAACAAAATTTATAAAAATATGATTTTATTGTCAAACAAAAATAGTGGGTGATTGATATTTTCTGTGACTGTTTGTGATTAATGAAATAATTTTTGTTGTTCCTGTTAATTTTTAAAAGATAATATCAAAGGAAATGCTCAATAACTTTTCACTTACATTGTTTGCAAGTATTTTTAATTGGTAGATATAACAATATGATAAGAAATATGAAAATTTAAATTTTCTTGAATACAAATCCATAATTATGAAAATGACAAAATATTAAGTTAATGAAAAAAATAATGATCAAACCAGTTAATAAATAAAAGCAGATTTACGTGTTATCGAGTTTTATTATTGCAAAAATACTGTACCAGAAACAATTTTCGTATAGTTTATGTTGCAGTTTTTTTAAATCCTATTTTAGTTAAAATAGAGTTATTCAAACTTCAAAATATAGCTAAGGATTATTGGTAAATGTTACAATTGAACAATTTTTTTTTTTACAGTAAATATTTCTGCAAATGAGAGATAGTTTTAAATTAGTAAAAAAATGTTCTTTATTTATGTGCTCTTAATTCGAATTAAATTTAAAGAAAAGTAAACTTAAAACATTAATAGGAAAACGAAAATAATAGAATTCATTCGACATTAGACATTTAGAAGTATTGTAACATAACGCATTGCCCTATGACTTCTAACGTGTATTTTATTGCCCATAATAAAAGTATGACGTCAATATTTTCTGAAACAAATAAAAAAACAACAAGAATTTATTTAAAACTGGTTTAATATATAAAAAAATTAAACAAATAGAAAAAAAAAAAACCTATAGAAAAAAATTGTAATCAGTGGGGTCGATATACAGGTTACTCATATAATTTAGAATTTAATGTAAGAACAAAACGTATAACGGCAATCTTAGAAAAAAAAATAATAATAATAATAATAATAAAATAATAAAAAAAAAAAAAAAAAAAAAAAAAAAAAAAACCTATAGAATTCCAAACGATTTTTTTTTTTTCAAAGGGAAAAAATTTAATTTTCCCTTTAAAATATAATTGTCTTTGCTTTCACCAGACGATCTTTTAGAACAATTTTACATTCATTTTTTTTTTCTTCAGAATTAATTTGTTTACTAAAATTATTTAGTAATTACTCAATTATTTTATAAATAAATATTATGTATAAAAAAAGCTTGTAAAAGACATTAAAAAAAATTACAGATTTTAGTGAAAAGGTCAAAAATTGAAAACGATCAAGGAAACGAAAGACCTAGATCTCCAAAACAATACTCTTGTATTTTAGGGGTAATAAATTAATTAAGTTTATATTTCGGTTAATAGTTTAAATCATATTGTGTGTAAAAAAATCAATGAAAATATATAATTAAAGATAAAAGATGAGAAAAAGTCCAGTTTTCAATCATCTAAGTTACATTTCAATATATATATATATAGTTTTTTTTTGTTTATCAATTTTATTTTTCTGATAAATGCTTTTTGATATCACAATAATATGTCAATTATGGTATAATGCACTGCCAAAAAGTAAAATATTTGACGAAATAGTTGAGTTGATGACAAATGTGGAGGAGAGTTAAAATAATAGAGAGGAATTTTTATAATATATTTTTATGGTGGTATTCAAGAGGTTATTAGCAGCAAAAAAAATATGCTCGTTGTTGAAATCCGTAATTAAGATTTATTTTTTAAAAAATTACATTTAAAATCCCTGAAGCATAAACAATTATTTATTTGGCAGAATAAACAATTCTTTGTTATCTATGCATATAAACAAAGGCAAAACGTTCTTGGGAAAACGAATAAAAAAAAATGCTTCTATTTAGAATAATTTATTCGAACAAATTCATATTTTTTTGTGTTTATCCAGTTTTCTGAATACTAATATGCTGCAATAAATCATAATGATTTTTGGAAGGTACCCATAACTGCGGGAATCTGATTTTTTTTTACTTTTTATTCTTTCTTTATTTTATTATTTTTTACAGAAGCAGTTGTAAGCATTAAATGAATTTTCTTTCCATATCTCATTATAAAAGACATTTGAAAAAAAAAAGTACTATTCCACAAAATTTGTTTTTCATAATTATCATTCTTTAAAAATAATTTTTTCATTTCATTGCCATAAAAGCAGTTCTGTTACTGAAAAAAAACCTCATCGAAGAGAAAAATAAATTATTGATTCGTTTTATGCAAAGTTAAGTTTCTAGAATTTTTACTTTTAGTTCATAATTCGTCTTTTTGTATTTTACCATCATCTTATTCATGCATTATTTATATTCTAAATATCTTCGCCCATGATTTTTATTAATGCATTTATGATACTGTAGAATATTTTTTTTAATAAAATTTAATAGGCATATAAAAAATAGTTTCATTTCATTTCAGTTCTAATATAAAATGATGTTTATTTATTAATAAAACTATAGTTTTTAAAACATATTTAAAAATTACAAAATTATAAGAATAAATTTATAAAAAATTATAATAATTTATAAATATTATTATTTAAAAGTATATTTTAAAACATTAGTTGCATTATTAATTTTTAAAAGTATAAAATAAATGCATTAATTTTAAAAAGTATAAAAATAATGTATAAAATAAATCATTGTTTAAAATTATCATTATGTTTAAATAATAATTTTAAAAATAACAAAATTATAATTTAAAATTATTATTTTTAAATATTAATTTTCATAATTGCAAAATTATAATATAAAAATTATAATAATAATAATTTTTAAAATTGTTATTTAAAAAAAAATAATAGTAAATTAAAATAATAATTTTAAAAATTAAAATATTATAAATTAAAACTGTTATTATTTTTAAATAATAATTTCAAAAATTACAAAATTATTGTAATAAAATTATAATAGTTTATAAAATAATTATTTAAAAATATATTTAGTTTCGTTGATAATTTTTTAAAAGGATAAAAAATAAATGCATTTTAACCGAAGAAATTAAATACAAAGAATGATAATAATAATAAAAAATCCTCAAAGGTGATGGTTATAATTAAATTTAATTCATTACGACTACAGTAGAATATCTTTTAAGTTAATAAATTAAATTGACAGCATACTTTGAAGATGGTAGAATACTTTGAAATATGAGATCGATCCAATATTGATATTAAAATCTTAAATGTCAAGTCTTGGTAAATATCTTAAATATTGTTTCCCCAGACAAAAAATATAAGCGCTCGATATTTTATTGCCCATATTTAAATGATAAAGATTCAAATGTTTCTGTGACTCGTGATCGAGTTTTATTTTACGTATAAAAGAGTAAAAAATCCAGATAACTAAGTGTTAAACATCACAAATTACGAGTATTAACAAAGATCTAAATTAATTTGTATTGAGATATGTATCAATATTTATCACAATCAGTTTCTGTTCTCTGATTAATCGGCATGAACTGTAGATAAAATCGTTTAAGTCGAATTTATTAAAACCTTCCATTTACCAACACTATCGAAAAATAATATTTATTGACATGTTTGTTTAAAATATTATTATATCCGACAGAATATTTCTTTAATAAATTGGCATTTTTGGATTGATTGAAAAATTAAAAATTTATTCTTTTCTATCTTGAGTGAAACACATCAGAAGCGCTATCAGCAGTTAATGGTTGCCATTAATTAATGGCCTTTATCGCCACTAAAAGAATAGAGAGAGAATCGACATGCAATTTGTTATGGGACAATTTCGCCGAAATCTCTGTGTAGGAACTACATCTCATAAACCAACCACAAATTGCAAGCATCAATGCAGGCCAATGACAAGCAGCCCAAACTGATATGGAATTACACGCCATTTTCCTTCTTTCAAAAAACGAACCACGTCATCAATCTTTTGGCGCCTTTATTATTCTCAAAAAATGGCGCCAGGAGAAAATTAGGGAATTCGAGATCATCTCAAGAAGAATGGCGAAAAATGTTCGAAATTTTAGAAGAAGTAAATCGAGCAGGAAAATAATAATTTGTAAAGATTTTGGGGGTGGGGGGTAGGGTGGAGTGAGAAGTTCTTCGGCAGAGAAATTCCATTGATTATTCACTTAATGGAAAAATTGGTATCGCTTGGAAAATTAATGCGATTAAAAGCGACGCGAAAGAGCACTTAACGGTGCTGGAAAAATGGCGTAGAATTTTCCAGAAAACCGTTATTTGGAAAGAAGTTCTCAACTTTTGCCTGCTGTCAAAAGCTGAAAAAAGCCGAAAACGCAAAAGAGAATTTTCGTGATTAATTTTTATCTAGAAAACGAGTTTGGCGTGGAAAGAAGTAAATGAAGGTTGCGAAATTAGTTTTACTTAATTTTTACAAACGCTTAATTGAATACCTGAAGTGAAGTGAAGAAGCGCGAAATTTTTAATTGCTTGTTAAATATGCAATTTTCTAGTTTTACTCAATTTGTGATTTTGGAAATGTCCAGTATTTAAAAACTTTTTACATTTTTATACAAACACGAATGGGAAATTGAATCAACTAAGAAAAATTTATTCCTTCGAATTATCGGAATATTAATAATGGTTAAATTTACAAAGGAAGTTTCTTTTTTAAAAAACTGTGGCCGTTAAAATTAATTGAATTACTCTTCAATTTACACTCTATTAATTCTTGAATTAATTAAGTGTTGTGTTTGTTGGAAGTTTTTTTTTATTTTTATAATTTTGAATTTTATATTTTTAGTGATTTAACGGATCATACTTGGAAAAGAGAATGAAATTTACTTTTAAAATTGACTTACAAGGATAAAAATTATAATTTAAAATTTTTATTATTTTAAATAATAATATCACAAAATTATAATACTAAACTTATAAAAATTATAATAATTTATAAAAAACAAATATTTAAAGATGTATTTTTAAAATATATTTAGTTTTGTTATTAATTTTTTAAAAGGAAAAAAAAATGCTTTTTAAACGAATAGATAAAATAATAATAATAACGATAATAAAATAAACAATCTCCAAAGGTGATGGTTATAATTAAATTTAATTTACTACGACTACAATGCGATATCTTTTAAGTTAATAAACCAAAATGACAGCATACTTTGAAGATGGCAGCATACTTTGAAATAGAGATCGATCCAATATTGATATTAAAATCCTAAATGTCAAAGTCTTGGCAAATATCTTAAATATTGTTTTCCCAGACAAATATAAACGCTCGATACTTTATTGTCAATATTTGTTCAGAAGAAAATTCAGAACTTCTGTGGATGGAACGATGACTGTTTGAGTTTTCTGAGAAACTTGAATCTTGTTTTAAATCGAGTTTGTTTTAGAACTCTATACCGTAAAAGATATTTAAGGAAATATATTCTACAATGACTTTTTTGTTCTGTAAAAATTTGGGGAATAGGGTTCTGCAAAGAGATTTCATATCAATGTAAAAATATACTTCAGCTAAATGATAAATTCTTTTTTATTTACGTTTTCCCCGAATGGCATATCCTACTTACGTTTTTAATGAATAGTCCTACAAAGAATAAATGCGTATATATGCGAGATGCCTATACACAGTTTCGCAATTGCTATCTAGTCTTTCTGACTAATTTTTCAAAATTAATAGAAAAGCTGACAGCAAAAATTGACATTGGCCATGAATGTAGCATCTATTTTTATACTGAAATATTTACTGAAAGCAAGTAATTCTGAAGATAAAATCTGTTGTTGTTTCGACTAATCCTCAGTGTCTCAGCAGTGAGGGATGTACACCCCATGAGTAGTTTACTTCATGGATGGAGGAAAAAGGAAGTTTCTTTTGTGATGGAGCACCCATAGATAGAAGGCTCTGAGTCGCTGAAAAAGGATGGCAATGCTTTCTGGGAGGAATTTTAGGAGGGAACTGCCTCACATTTGCGCATCGCATGGAGAAAACAGAAAACTCCCACCAGGTTGAGAAACTAACGAGGCAAGATACTGAACATTCCAAACACCCTCGTAGAACTCCTCGGAAAGCACTGCCTTACTTCTTCAGCTACTGGAGCCAAGTCAGACTTCTACCTACGGGTGCTCTATCACAACAGAAGCTGTCGCTCCTCTTTCCCCTCCTACCATGAGACCACACGAATTCATGGACTTTGTCTAGAAGTGGCTGTCTACTACGTGGTATAAGAATATATATATATATATATAAACAGTTGTAATTAAGTATAAAATTTCTCTTTGCAAAAATTTTTTTTTTTTTTAAACCAGATAACTAAATGCTGAAGATCACAAACTATCAACAAAGATCTAAATGATGTAGGATCAAGATCTATATCTATATTTATTACAACCAATTTCTGTTCTCTGATAAAGCGGCATGAACTGTAGATAAAATCGTTTTAAGTTAAATTTATTAATACTATCGAAAAATAATATTTATTGACAAGCTTGTTAAAATATTGCTATGCACGATAGTATGTTTCTTTAATAAATTGACATTTTTGATTGATTGGAAAATTAAAAATATTTTCTCTATCTTGAGTGAAACACATCAGAAGCGTTATCAGCAGTTTATGGCTGCCATTAATTAAGCGCCCTTATCGCCACTAAAGGAATGGAGAGAATCGACACGCAATTTGTTAACGGATAATTTCGCCGACATTTCGGCGTAGAAGTACTACATCTCATAAACCAACCACAAATTGCAAGCATCAATGCTGAGAAATGACAAGCAACCAAACTATGATATGGAATATACACGCCATTTTTCCCTTTCAAAAACGAACCACGTCATCAATCTTTTGGCGCCTTTACTATTCTTCAAAAAATGGCGCCCGAAGAGAATTAGGAATTGAGATCACCGAGAAAGTGGCGAAAAATGTTCGAAATTTTAGAAGAAGTAAATCGAGCAGGAAAATAATAATTTTTAAAGATTGTGAGGGGGGGATGGGGAATCGAAGAAATTCTTCCGGGGAGGACATTCGTTGATTATTTACGTAATGGAAAAATTGGTGTCGCTTGGAAAATTAATTTGATTAAAAAGTGACGCGAAAGAGCACTTAAGCGGTGCTGGAAAAATGGCGTAGAATTTTCAGAAAACCGTTAATTGGAAAGAATGTTCGAGTTCTCAACTTTTGCCTGCTGTCAAAAGCTCTCCCGAAAACGCAAGAGAATTTTCGTGATTAATTTTTATCTAGGACACAAGTTTGGCGTGGAAAGAAGCGAAAGAAAGATTTGAAATTAGTTTTACTTAATTTTTAAGAACGCTTAATTGAATACCTGAAGTGAATTGAAGAGGAAATTAAAAAAAAGGGCGCGTTTTTCGACTGCCTGTTGAATATGCAATTTTCCAGTTTTTATTTAATTTGTGCTTTTGAAATGTCCGATTTTTAAAAAATCTTTTATATTTTGTACACACACGAATGGAAAAATTGAATCAATTAAGAGAAATTTATTCCTTCGAATTATTGAATACTAATAATGGTTAAATTTTACAAAGAAATTAAAAAAAAAAAAAAATTGGCGCTGTTAAAATAAATTGAATTACTCTCCAATTTGCACTCTATTAATTCTTAAATTAATTAAGTGTTACGTGTGTGGAATTAGTGTTTTTCTTATTTGTTATAATTTGAATTTATATTTTTACTGATTTAACGGACATGCTTGGGAAAAAAATGAAATTTTCTTTTAAAAATTGACTTGCAAGAGTAATAGAACTTAGCCCAAAATTCGATGAAAAAATTCTGTTATATGTTTGTCGAGTTTGAATTAAATTAACAAAATATTTCACTTTCAGTTTCTTTTTAATAGAAATCTTCCTTTTTCTATTAAATAGTAATTTTTCAAATTCTTTTAATCAATTATCTGAGTTATGGTTTAAATTACCCAAGCTATAAAATTACAAAATTGCATTTTTAAAATAATCTAATCTCCTCAGCACTACAAGTTCTTGTTGAACAAAGCCGCCTGCCCTACTGGGACATTCTGAAACAGGAGACGTTTTCTTTTTATGGGTAGGGTGGTCGGCGCAACAGACGTATTAGACAGAGACATAAGATTTAAAAGTAAAATTCTGAACCACTACAAACATTCATGGCACCTCCTGGACTCGAACCTGAACCCTGTAACACCGAGCACTTGAGCTAATCACTCAGCCATTAGAGCAATTTAATGCCAATAAAACATAAAAGCTACTTATCATATTTGCCATCTCCTTCATTTGCGCAACACCCCATGGTGGGCCTACTGCCAGATATCGAGACATGAAATGTTTTCTTTTTACTAGGTAGGGTTATCAGCCCAACTCTCTGCGGTCATATTATATCGGGCTACTGTTTCAAGTGGATTCCGAACCCTATGCCATGCCACCGCCGACACTCGAACCCGTAATCTGTGGCATCGAGTGCCAGAGCTCTAGTCACTAAGTCGTCAGGCCCTTATTATTATTTTTAGTCATTTAAAATGTAATTAAATCAAAATATTAATTTTCTTTCACTGAAATTAAAAATAAAACTCACCATTTTTACGAATTTTATGTTTAATAATAAACTGCAAAAAAAAAAAAAAAAAAAAAGGAAGACAATCGAAAAAAAAATACTTTTACGATTGTTTAAGTTGTCTATTTAATTTAGAAACACTTGTCTGCAAAATTCAAGTAAAAATGAACGTCTTTTTAAAATTTATAAGAAAAATCATCTTTTCAAAAGAGTTTCTGTTTTTTTAGACAACATTTATTTACTTGGTCTTGAATATTTCATGGAACTGTCAAATTGTAAAAGCCCATTTGATGGCCGTTTGTCGAATTTTGAGGTATATTTAAAAATTGAAAAGCTTTTTTTTTTTCCCCCTCAAAGATTTGCAAGGGTTTTGAATTTCTTTCTTCCTTTATGATAGACTCGAACAATACAAGCTGCCAAATACGAACGATTTTAAATAAATTCTGTTCGACTTGTGTTTTAAAAGATCGTCGAAGCTTAAAAGTTTAGCTAAACTGCTGTTTCTCGGCTTTTCGAAGTTTTCTGAGCAGTCAGTCATTGTAAATTTCACAAAACCGTTACAAAAGATAAAAAAATATATATTTTTGAAAAGAAATAAACTTTTAAATGTCAAAGAAAGTGTTTCTGGTTTCTCTGTTTGAAAATAATTTCAATCTTGAATTTTTTATTTTTTTTGTTTTTTTCTGAATGACGTGAAGACATTAATTGTAGGTAAAAAAATTACAGAACAATAAAAAGTGTATGTAAGAAAAGTTCAAATGATTTTATTTTTAAGAAAATATTTCATTTGTTTAGATTGGCAGCAAATTGTCTATTTGTGTTGTTGATTTTCTTTTGAGTCGTTTTATTTTTAAAAATATTTGGCGATATAATTGAGTTGGCGACAAATTTGGCGGAGAGTTCCGATGCTAGAGTCGAATTTTTATAATAGTTTTAAGACGGTATTCAAGAGGTTATTAGATATAAAAAATATGGTTATTGTTGAAATCTGTAATTAAGATTTATTTAAAAAAAAATTACATTTAAAATCACTGAAACATGAACAATTATTTATTTGGAAGAATAAACAATTCTTATAACAAAGCATATAAGCAAAGACGAAATGTTCTGGGAAAGCGAATACATAAAATGCTTCTATTTAGAATAATTTAATCGAAAAAAATTCATATTTTTTTGTGTTTATCAGTTTGTTGGAATACTAATATGCTACAATAAATCATAATGATTTTTGGAAGGTACCCATAACTGAGGGAATCTGAAAACTTTTTTCTTAAAGTTTTTATTTTTTTTTATTTATTATTCATTTTTTTTTTTTTACAGAAACAGTTATAAGCATTAAATGAATTTATTTTCCCTATCTCATTATAAAAGACATTTTGAAAAAACTATTATTCCACAAAATTTGTTTTTCATGATTATCATTTTCTAAAAAATAACTTTTCCATTTCATCGCCATAAAAAGCAGTTCTGTTACTGAAAGAAAAAAACTCATTGAAGAGAAAAAAAAAAAATATTATTGAATCGTTTTATGTAAAGTTAAGTCTCTAGAATTTTTACTTTTAGTTCATAATTTTTATTCTATGTCTTTTACTCATTATCTTATGCATTATTTATATGCTAAATATCTTAACCTACAGATTTTGTTGATGCCTTTTATGATACTGAAGAATATTTTTTTAATAAAATTTAATGGGCATATGGGAAAATATTCTCATTTCATTTCAGTTCTAATATAAAAATTATGTTTACTTATTGATAAAAATTTAATTTTTAAAATATAATTATATAAAAAATTATAATTTTATATATATTTAAATACATTAAATTATAAACGTGTTTCTATATTAAAAAATTTAAAATTATTATTATTTTAAATAATAATTTTAAAATTTTTATAAAATTATAATAATAACAGTATAAAATTATAATAACATTATAAAATTTATAGTAACTTATAAAATAAATATTTAAAAATATATTTAGTTTCGTTATAAATTTTTTAAAAGGATAAAAAAAAAAAAATGCATTTTAGCCGAAGAAAGAAATTAAATACAAAGAATGAAAATAATAATAAAAAAAAATAATCCCCAAAGGTGATGGTTATAATTAAATTTAATTTATTATGAATACAGTAGAATATCTTTTAAGTTAATAAACCAAAATGACAGCATACTTTGAAGATGGCAGCATACTTTGAAATAGGAGATCGATCCAATATTGATATTAAAATCCTAAATGTCAAGTCTTGGTAAATATCTTAAATATTGTTTCCCCAGAAAAATATAAACACTAGATACTTTATTGTCAATATTTGTTCAGAAGAAAATTCAGAACTTCTATGGATGGAAAGATGGCTGTTTGAGTTTCGAGAGAAACTTGAATCTTGTTTTTAAATCGAGTTTGTTTTAGAACTCTATATCCTAGAAGATATTTGAAAAAAGATATTCTACAATGATTTCTTTTGTTCCGTAAAAAATTTGGGAAATATCGTTTAGCAAATACATTTTATATGAATGTAAAATATTCTTCAACTAATTAATTTTTTTTTTTTTTATTTATTTAATATTTTTCCTTTTGCATTTGAAACTTTGTCAGCAATAGGGAATGTAATGCCTTGCTGGCTAATCTTTAAGAATAACTACTAGAGCGTAATGGAAAAAATTTGATCTACTACCAGACGGTATGTGTATATATGCGAGACGCTTACAAATGTTTTCACAATCGCTATCTAAACTACTTGTTTCTGAAAACATGGACTATAATGCGTGCTGTCAGGGGGATTCAAACCTCCAAATAGCAAAACTTAATTGCAAATTTAATAGAAAATTTAACACTGGCAACGAATTTGGCATCTTTTTTTATACTAAAATATTTACAAGAAGAAAGTGATTCTGAAGATAAATCTGTTGTAGTTGTGACTAATCCTCAGTGCCCTGCTGTGCGAGACGGACATCCCAAGAGTAATATACTCGTATAAATGGAGGAAAAGGGGCAGCTTCTGTTGTGATGGAGCACCCATAGGTAGAAGTCTGACTTGGCCACATGCCGCTGAAGAAGGGCAGTGCTTTCCGGAAGGACTTATAGGGCGAACTACCTCGCCTTTGCTTGACATGTCGGAGAAAATGTTCAGAACAAATGCTTATGAAATATTGATAATCGTTTTAAGTTTTACAGCGCGAGTGTAGAATTTATGAACGAATTCTTTAACTTAATAAAAAAAAATCCATGCAAAAGTTACAGAAAAATAAATTTTTAGCAATGATATTTTTTCTTTTGATTGATCTTTCCCAACTTTTCCTTTTTTATTATTATAGATTCAAAATTTTTTGTGACTCTTGATTACTTTTTTCTTTTAAAAGCAGATATGTAAATGTTAAAAATTCAAATGTTTTTGCGACTCTCAATAAATTTTTCTTTTACAAATAAAGGTGTACAAAATCCAGATATCTAAATGTTAAAGATCACAAATTATTAACAAAAGATCTATTCACTTACTATCTATCTATCTATTCTTTTACTAATATTGATACAAATCTTAATAAAGATCTGTATCAATATTTAACTCAACCAATTTCTGTACTTTGATAAAGCGGCATGAACTATAGATAAAATCGTTTAAATTGAATTTATTAAAACTTTCCATTTATTAACACCATTGAAAAATAATATTTATTGAACAAGTATATTTAAAATATTGCTATACACGACAGTATATATTTTTAATAAATTGGCATTTTTGATTGATTGAAAAATTAAAAATGTACTCTTCTCTATCTTGAGTGAAACACATCAGATGCGCTATCAGCAGTTAATGTCTTCCATCAATTAAGTGCTCTTATCGCCACTAAAGGAATGGAGAGAGAATCGACACGCAATTTGTTAACGGATAATTTCGCTGAAATCTCTGTGTAGAAGTACTACATCTGATAAACCAACCACAAATTGAGAGCATCAATGCAGGCCAATGACAAGCAGCTAAACTAAGATGGAATTACGACATTTTTCTTCTTTCCAAAACGAACCACGCCATCAATCTATTGGCGCCTTTATTATTCTTTAAAAAATGGCGCCAGAAGAAAATTGGGAATTCGAGATACCCGGAGAAACCGGCCAAAATGGTTCGAAATTTTAGAAGAAGTAAATTGAACAGGAAAATAATAATTTGTAAAGATTTGAGGGTGGGGAGGGGGTGGAAGAAATTCTTCGGCGGAGGACATTCATTGATTATTTACTTAATGGAAAAATTGGTGTCGCTTGGAAAATGAATGCAATTAAAAAATGACGCGAAAGAGCACTTAAGCGGTGCTGGAAAAATGGCGTAGAATTTTCCAGAAAACCGTTGATTGGAAAGAAGGTTCGAGTTCTCAATTTTTACCTGCTGTCAAAAGCTTTCCCGAAAACGCAAGATAATTTTCGTGATTAATTTTTATCTAGAACACGAGTTTGGCGTGGAAAGAAGCAAACGAAGGTTACGAAATTAGTTTTACTTAATTTTTACGAACACTAATTGAATACCTCAAGTGAAGTAAAGAGGAAATTAAAAAAAGCTGGCGTTTTCGATTGCTTGTTGAATATGCAATTTTCCAGTTTTATTCAATTTGTGCTTTTGCAAATGTCCGATTTTTAAAAACGCTTTTATATTTTGCACACACACGAATGGGAAATTGAATTAATTAAGAAAAATTTATTCCTTCGAATTATTGGAATACTAATAATGGTAAAATTTACAAAAGAAACTCTCTTTAAAAAAACTGGCTCTATTAAAATTAATTGAATTACTCTTCAATTTGCACTCTATTAATTCTTGAATTAATTAAGTACTGTGTGTGTTGGAATTAGCGTTTTTTATTTGTTATAATTTTGAATTTAAATTTTTACTGGTTTAACGGACATACTTGTTAAAAAGAATGAAATTTATTTTAAATAATTGATTACAGGAGTAATATAACTTCCAAAATTCGATGAAAAAAAATTCTGATATGATTTTGCTGAGTGTGAAATAAATTAACAAAATATTTCACGTTCCCGTTCTTTTGATAGAAGTATGTTTTTGTAAGAAAAGTAATTTTTAAATACTTTTATGAATTAATTGAGTTTCTGTTTAAATTATTCAAGTTATAAAATTGCAGGTTATGGCCTTTTTACTTTGTTTTTAAAAATAATTTATTTATTTTAAATGTGAAGGCATAGATTTATATGACGTGTGTCTTTTTTCTTGAGTTTTAAAAAGATTATTATAATTTTTGACTATTTTTAAGATATCCTTTTTTTTTTTTTGGTGGTTTTTCGACTTTTTGAATAATGCAAATGAATTAATTTGCTTCAAAAAAAAAAAAAAAACTAATTTTAAAATTGAATTAAAATTAATTTTTAAATTAATCTCCAGTCCAATATATATATAAAAATTTATTAAGAACAAATGGTCTATTTTCAGGATTATTTATTAAAAATCAATGTAAATAACTTTAGCATATTTTTGATTAAATAATTTACCTTATTATTCTCTTCGCGCAACAGGAGTATGATTGCCTACTGAATTAGTTTGTCTCTCATTTCGTGCACACTTTAGGCTAATTAGACCGAGATCTGCAGCTTAACGTTGATTTTGAACCATTAACAAACATCCATGCCACCGCCAGGACTCGAATCTGAAGCCTATGGTACCAACAGCCAGAGGTTTATCCAATTGGCCATCGTTGCCTCTGGTGGGACCTGCGTCTTGACCTACCAACAGCTCCATAGTGGGCCAAGGTCGTCTGCCTACTGGCAAATTTCGAGACAAGAGAAGCTTTCTTTTTACTGGGTGGGGTTGTTAGCCCGTTAGCCCTACGCCCAACGCTCTACAGTCATATTAGATCTGGACCTATGGCTTAAAGTGGATTCTGAAGCACTACAAAAACTCATAGCATCCGCGGGACTGGTATCCGAAACGTGAGCGTCAGAAAGTTAGCCACTAGGCCGTCAGGCCCTTATTATTATTATTCTAGTCATTCAAAATCTAATTAAATCAAAGTGATAATTTTTTTTTCACTGGAATTAAAAAAATAAAATAAATCATTTTAATGATGTTTATACTTAATAAATGAACTGCAAAGAAAAAGGGAGATAAATGAAAACAAAAACTTTTACAATTGAATAAGTTGTCTGTATAATTTAGAAACACTTGTCTGCAAAATTCAAGTAAAAATGGACGTCTTTTTTAAAAATTTATAAGAAAAATCGTCTCTTCCAAGAGTTTCTGAATTTTTCCGACAACATTTATTTACTTGGTCTTGAATATTTCATGGAACTGTCAAATTGTAAAAGCCCAGTTGATGGCCTCTTGTCGAATTTTGAGGTATATTTAAAAATTAAAAAGCTTTTTTTTTTTCCCCTCAAAGATTTGCAAAGGTTTTTTGAATTTCTTTCTTTGTGATAAACTCGAACAATACAAGCTGCCAAATCCGAACGATTTTAAATAAATTCTGTTCGACTTGTGTTTTTAAAAGATCGTAGAAGCTTAAAAGTTTAGCTAAACTGCTGTTTCTCGGCTTTTCGAAGTTTTTCTGAACTGTCAGTCATTGTAAATTTTACAAAAACTGTTAAGAAAAGATAACAAAATATATTTTCTCAGAAAAGAAATAAAAATTTTAAATGTCAAAGAAAATATTTTTGGTTCTTCTGTTTGAAAACAATTTTTTTAATCTTGAATTTTTATTTCATGAAGACATTAATGTGGATAAAACATTCAAATGATTTTATTTTTAAGAAAATGTTTCATTTGTTTGGATTGGCAGTATAATTTTTATTTGTGTTGTTAGTTGTGTTGTTTTGAGTCGTTCTATTTGGTTTTAATAAAATATCATGATTTAAAAAAAGATTAAAAAGTAAAATCGGTAAAATCGTAGAATAGAGGCTGTTGGGATTTGGCGTCAAAAATCTTTTGCGCCAAAGTGCGTCAGAAAAAAAGGTTGCGATTGTAAGTGAAGTGAATATTGCAAACAGTAAAAGAAATTTGGGTTAACGTATTTGGCGACTTATTGCTCAGTTGACGGTAAACAAAATCACTGAATCCCAACTGCCGCTATTTTGCAGCTTGGCCGAAAAATTTCTAGGATAGTTAGTAAGATATTTTGTTAAAAATTGCTTGTGTAATTTGATAAGTTATTTAACGAAGAGTTTGTATAATTTTTTTCTCAAAGAACAAAATAATTTTAATTTTAAGAACGCATTGGATATTATTTACTATAAAGCTTCTTTAACAAAGTTATCACAAAATTTTGAATTTCAAATTTATAACCTCTTCTTTCGCATATCTGGCAACACTTACTGCTGGGCATTAGCAGTGCCCTCTTTGTAAAGACATGTTCTTCAGTAGTGGCTAAGGACTATACTAGTGCGATTGAATATAGCATCGTTCTTTTTACTGTTGTTGTTAATCTTTTTTAATGTTAGTCCGAATGTAACTTAAAATTCATTTAATTGTTACATAACTTTTACCCAACAAAATCAATTCTACTTCTCCTCATCCTATTTTATGCTTTTTAATTTTATTATGTAGTCTAAAGGAATTGTTGCTTCACGTTTTTTACTTATTGTTCATTTTACTCGTAAATAAATTACAATTTTTGAGTAAATTCATTTAAAATATTAAATTAGGAGATAGTTTCATTTAATCTGAACAACACAATAGACAGCAACATCTAGACTAAGTCCAAGAACTCGTGTGGTCACATGAAAGAAAGGAGGTGGGGACACTTTCTGTTGTGATGGAGCACCCGCAGGTAGAAGTCTGACTGAGCTCCATGTCGTAAGAAGAAGAAGGGTGGTGCCTTCCGGGAGGACTTCTGAGTGCAAACTATTCAGCATTTGCTTATCGTATGAGAGAAACCCTGAAAACTTCCATCAGGTAGTTCGTCTAACGAGCCAAGATGCAGAACATCACAAACGCACAGTCTCCTTTTTTTGAAACAGAATCAACAAAGGAGCCGCCACCAGATTGAACCTCTGTCTTAATGCTCACCAGATTTTATTGAGTTTCAAAATTGCAAAAACGATTCTTATATACCTTTTATTTATAATTTAAATTATCTGTATAAACTTATTGTTTCAAAAACGAGGAGGTGTTTGGGATATTAGCATCTGCCTTGTGAGTCGAACTACCTGGTGGAAGTTTTCAGGGTTTCTCTCATACTATAAGAAAATGAGGGATAGTACCCCCTAAAAGTCTTTCCAGAAGATACTGCCTCTCCCCCTTCAACGGCACGGAGCCTAGTCAGACTTCTATCTACGCGTGCTCCATCACAAAAAGAAGCTGTCCCCCTCCTTCCATATTATTTATGGTATGTCCCTTCACCATTGCTGGACACTGCAGATTAGACACACACGTTACTTTATTATTATTCTTTAAAAAAAATTTTTTTTTTATCAAAATAAAAATATGTATTATTTGTATACAATTTGGAAGAAATGCTGATATATATCATCGTAATGCTACCTTTTAATATTGAAAGAAATGAACTCTATTATTCTATTTTCCTATTTGGATATCTTAAAAAGGACCTGATGGCCGAGTGACTAACGCTCAGTGCCACAGGGCTAGGGTTCAAGCCACGGCAGCGCCATGGTCACTTGTAGCTGTTCGAGTCCACCTTAAACCGTAAATCACAATCTAATATGACAGTTGAGCGTAGAGTGACAAGACCTATCCCATAGAAAAAAACCATTTCCTGCCAGTAGGCAGTCGGCGATGGTACAACATGGATTTGTATTGCCGCGGATTTAGATAGTTAGATACCTTAGACATAGTCAAAAATTATAATGAACTGTTTGAAACTCAAGAAAAAAACACACAATTCGTATAAATCTAGGCCTTCAGATTAAAAAATAAATTAATTAAAATTTTTTTTTAAAATTAATTAAAAGACTATAGCTTGCAATTTTATAGCTTGAGTAATTTAAACCATAACTTAGTTAATTGATGAAAGAATTTAGAAATTCCTTTTCTTGACAGAAAAAGAAAGATTCCTATTAAAAAGAACCTGAAAGTGAAATATTTTGTTAATTTAATTCAAACTCGACAAACATATAACAGAATTTTTTTCATCGAATTTTGGACTAAGTTCTATTACTCTTGCAAGTCAATTTTTAAAAGTAAATTTCATTCTTTTCCCAAGTATGCCCATTAAATCAGTAAAAATATAAATTCAAAATTATAAGAAATAAAAAAAAAAGGCTAATTCCACACACTTAACACTTAATTAATTCAAGAACTAATAGAGTGCCAATAGAAATAATTCAATTAATTTCAACAGCTTTTTAAAAGAAGTTTCTTTGTAAATGTCAACCATTATTAGTATTCCAATAATTCCAAGGAATAAATTCTTCTTAATTGATTCAATTTACAATTCGTGCTTGTACGAAATGTAAAAAGAGTTTTAAAACACCGGACATTTCCAAAAGCACAAATTGAATAAAACTCGAAAATTGCATATTCAACAAGCAATCGAAAACGAGCGCTTTTTTTTTAATTTCCTCTTCACTTCACTTCAGGTATTCAATTAGTATTCGTAAAAATTAGGTATAACAAATTTCGTAACCTTCGTTTGCTTCTTTACCCGCCAAACTCGCGTTCCAAATAAAAATTAATCACGAAAATTCTCTTGCGCTTTCGGGAGAGCGTTTGACAGCAGGCAAAAGTTGAGAACTCAAACCTTCTTTCAATTTACGATTTTCTAGAAAATTCTACGCCATTTTTCCAGCACCGTTAAGTGCTCTTTCGCGTCACTTTTTAATCGCATTAATTTTCCAGGCGACACCAATTTTACCATTAAGCAAATAATCAATGAATGTCCCCGCCGAAGAATTTCTTCCACCCCCTACAATCTTTACAAATTATTATTTTCCTGCTCGATTTACTTCTTCTCAAATTTCGAACATTTTTCGCCATTTTCTCGAGGTGATCTCGAATTCTAATTTTCTTCTCGCGTCATTTTTTGAGAATAATAAAGGCGCCAAAAGATTGATGACGTGGTTCGTTTTTCAAAGAAGAAAAATTGGCGTGTAATTCCTTCTCAGTTTCGTTGCTTGCCATTGGCCTGCATTGATGCTCGCAATTTGTGGTTGGTTTATCAGATGTAGTACTTTTACACAGAGATTTCGGCGAAATTATCCGCTAATAAATTGCAAGTCGATTATTTTATCCATTCCTTTCGGGGCGATAGGAGCACTAAATTAATGGCAGCCATTAATTGCTGATAGCGCTTCTGATGTGTTTTCCTCAAGATAGAGAAGAATGCATATTTAATTTTCCAATCAATCAAAATATCAATTTATTAAAGAAACTTACTGTCGTGTACAGCAATATTTTAAACAAGGGTGTCGATAAATATTATTTTTCGACAGTGTTGAAAATGGAAATCTTTAATAAAATAAATTTAAATGATTTTATCTACTGTTCATGCAGCTTTATCAGAGAACCAAATTGGTTGTGATGAATATTGATATAGATTTTGATACTACATCAATTAGATCTTTGAAACTACATCATTTAGATATTTGTTTACAGTTGTGATCTTTAACATTTATATCTCAGGATTTTTACACCTTTATTCGTAAAATAAAATTTAATCAATAGTCACAGAAACATTGAATCTTTAAACAAAATTAAAAGCTGGGAAAGATCAATCAAAAGAAAATGCATTATTGCTTGTAAATTTGTAATTTTAAAATTATTTTTTAAACATAATAATAGATTAAATAATAATTTTTATAATTTTATTATTATAGTTTTCTAATTTTTTTAATTACTATTTAAAAATAGTAATAATTTTAAATAATAATTTTGTAATTTTTAAAATTATTACTTAAAAATAATAACAAATTTAAATTATAATGCTGTAATTTTTAAGATTAATAATTAAAAAATAATAGTAATTTAAAATTATTTTAAAAGTTATAGTTTTATTAATAAATAAACATTATTTTATATTAGAACTGAAATGAAATGAGAAGATTTTCCATACGCCTATAAAATTTTATTAAAAAATATTCTGCAGTATCATAAATGCATCAACGAAATTTGTAGGATAAGATATTTAGAATAAAAATAATGCATAAAATCATGGGCAAAAGATATAAAAGAAGAATTATGAACTAAAAATAAAAATTCTACAAACTTAACTTTACATAAAACGAATGAATAATTTTTTTTTCTCTTCGATGAGTTTTTTTTTCTTTCAGTAACAGAACTGCTTTTATGGCAACGAAATGAAAAAAATATTTTTAGAGAATGACAATTATGAAAAACAAATTTTTGTGGAATAGTAGTTTTTCCCCTACATGTCTTTTATAATGAGATATGGAAAATAAATTCATTTAATACTTACAATTGTTTCTGTAAAAAAAAAAATATATAAACAATAAAAAGTAAAAAAAAGGCTTTCAGATTCTCGCAGTTACGGGTTCCTTCCAAAAATCCTTATGATTTATTGTAGCATATTAGTATTCCAACAAACTGGATAAAACACACACACAAAAAAAACCCGTGAATTTGTTCAAATAAATTATTCTAAATAGAAGCTTTTTTGTAGTATTCCTTTCTCAGAACAATTCGTCCTATGTTTGTTTATATGCTTTGATATAAGAATTGTTTATCCTGCCAAATAAATAATTGTTTATGCTTCAGTGATGTTAAATGTAATTTTTTTTAAAAATAAATCTTAATTACAGATTTCAACAATGAGCATATTTTTACAACTAATAACCTCTTGTCGTCTTAAAAACCATTATAAAAATTCGACTCTAGCATTGAAAATATCCGCCAAATTTCTGGTCAACTCAATTATATCGCCAAATATTTTTAAAAATACGACTCAAAACAAAACCAATCAGAAATAGACAATAGAACTGAAATGAAATGATGGCCAATCTGAAGATGTGAAATATTTCCTTAAAAAATAAAATCGTTTGTGCTTTTCTTTTATACACTTTTTATTATTCTGTGAATTTTTTCATCCACAATTAATGTCTTCTCGTCATTTAGCAAATAAAAACAAACATAAATAAAAAGTTCAAGATTTAAATTATTTTCAAGCAGAAGAACCAGAAACACTTTCTTTGATATTTAAAACTTTATTTCTGTATTTTTCTGTATTCTGTAAAAGATGTATTTTTTTTATATTTCGTAACGGTTTTTGTGAAATTTACAATGACTGACAGCTCAGAAAAACGGCCAAGCTGCGAAATAGCGGCCGCTGGGATTCAGCGATGTTGTTTACCGTCAACTGAGCAATAAGTCGCCAAATATGTTAACCCAGATTTCTTTTACTATTTGCAATATTCACTTCACTTACAATAGCAACGCTTTTCTGACGCACTTTGGCGAAAAGATTTTTGACGCCTAATCCCAACGACCCCTATTCTACGATTTTACCAATTTTTCTTTTAAACCTATTTTTTTAAATCAAGATATTTTATTAAAACCAAATAGAATGACTCAAAACAAAAACTAACAACACAAATAAAAATTATACTGCCAATCTAAACAAATGAAACATTTTCTTAAAAATAAAACCGTTTGGAATTTTTTTATCCACATTAATGTGTTCATGAAATAAAACAAACATAAATAAAAAGTTGAAGATTAAAAATTGTTTAAAAATTATTAAAAACCAAAAACATTTTCTTTGACATTCAAAAAGCTTATTTCTTTTCTGAGAAAATATATTTTTGTTATCTTTTCGTAACAGTTTTGTAAAATTTACAATGACTGACAACTCAGAAAAACTTCGAAAAGCCGAGAAACAGCAGTTTAGCTAAACTTTCCACATTTTATCCACATTAATGTCTTCATGAAACAAAAACAAACATAAATAAAAAGTTGAAGATTAAAACTTGTTTAAAAATTACTAAAAACCAAAAACATTTTCTTTGACATTTAAAAGCTTATTTCTTTTCTGAGAAAATATATTTTTGTTATCTTTTTCGTAACAGTTTTTGTAAAATTTACAATGACTGACAACTCAGAAAAAACTTCGAAAAGCCGAGAAACAGCAGTTTAGCTAAACTTTCCACATTTTATCCACATTAATGTCTTCATGAAACAAAAACAAACATAAATAAAAAGTTGAAGATTAAAACTTGTTTAAAAATTACTAAAAACCAAAAACATTTTCTTTGACATTTAAAAGCTTATTTCTTTTCTGAGAAAATATATTTTTGTTATCTTTTCGTAACAGTTTTTGTAAAATTTACAATAACTGACAACTCAGAAAAACTTCGAAAAGCCGAGAAACAGCAGTTTAGCTAAACTTTCCACATTTTATCCACATTAATGTCTTCATGAAACAAAAACAAACATAAATAAAAAGTTGAAGATTAAAACTTGTTTAAAAATTACTAAAAACCAAAAACATTTTCTTTGACATTTAAAAGCTTATTTCTTTTCTGAGAAAATATATTTTAATTTATCTTTTTCGTAACAGTTTTTGTAAAATTTACAATAACTGACAACTCAGAAAAACTTCGAAAAGCCGAGAAACAGCAGTTTAGCTAAACTTTCCACATTTTATCCACATTAATGTCTTCATGAAATAAAAACAAACATAAATAAAAAGTTGAAGATTAAAACTTGTTTAAAAATTACTAAAAACCAAAAACATTTTCTTTGACATTCAAAAGCTTATTTCTTTTCTGAGAAAATATATTTTTGTTATCTTTTCGTAACAGTTTTTGTAAAATTTACAATGACTGACAACTCAGAAAAACTTCGAAAAGCCGAGAAACAGCAGTTTAGCTAAACTTTCCACATTTTATCCACATTAATGTCTTCATGAAATAAAAACAAACATAAATAAAAGTTGAAGATTAAAACTTGTTTAAAAATTACTAAAAACCAAAAACATTTTCTTTGACATTCAAAAGCTTATTTCTTTTCGAGAAAATATATTTTGTTATCTTTTCGTAACAGTTTTGTAAAATTTACAATGACTGACAACTCAGAAAAACTTCGAAAAAGCCGAGAAACAGCAGTTTAGCTAAACTTTCCACATTTTATCCCATTAATGTCTTCATGAAATAAAAACAAACATAAATAAAAAGTTGAAGATTAAAACTTGTTTAAAAATTACTAAAAAACCAAAAACATTTTCTTTGACATTCAAAAGCTTATTTCTTTTCTGAGAAAATATATTTTTGTTATCTTTTCGTAACAGTTTTTGTAAAATTTACAATGACTGACAACTCAGAAAAACTTGAAAAGCCGATAAACAGCAGTTTAGCTAAACTTTCCACATTTATCCACATTAATGTCTTCATGAAAAAAAAAAAAACATAAATAAAAAGTTGAAGATTAAAACTTGTTTAAAAATTATTAAAACCAAAAACATTTTCTTTGACATTCAAAAGCTTATTTCTTTTCTGAGAAAATATATTTTTGTTATCTTTCCGTAACAGTTTTTGTAAAATTTACAATGACGGACAACTCAGAAAAACTTCGAAAAGCCGAGAAACAGCAGTTTAGCTAAACTTTTAAGCTTCGGCGATCTTTTAAAACACAAGTCGAACCTTATTTAGAATCTGGCATTTGGCAGCTTGTATTGTTCGAGTTTATCGCAAAGAAAGAAATTCAAAAACCTTTGCAAATCTTTGAGGGGGAAAAAAAAAGCTTTTTCATTTTTAAATATACCTCAAAATTCGACAAGAGGCCATCAACTGGGCTTTTTAAATTTGACAGTTCCATGAAATATTCAAGACCAAGTAAATAAATGTTGTCGGAAAACGAAAGCGTCTTGGAAAAGACGATTTTTCTTATAAATTTATAAAAAAGACATTCATTTTTACTTCAATTTTTCAGACAAGCGTTTCTAAATTATCTAGTCAACTTAATCAATCATAAAAGGTTTTTTTTTTTTATTTATTTCTCTTTTTTTCTTTGCAATTTATTATTAAGCATAAAAATCATTAAAATGGTTTGTTTTATTTTTTAATTCCACTGAAAAAATTATGACTTTTATTTTAATTTTTTAAATGACTAGAACAATTAAGAGGGGCCTGATGGCCGAGTGACTAGTGCTCTGGCACTCGGAGCCACAGGTTTCGAGCTGGAGTCCAGACGGCGCCATTGTTGTTCGTAGGGGCTCAGAATCTCCTTTAAATCGTAGGTCCCGGTTTAATACGACTATAGATCGTTGGACGTAGGGCTGGCTACCTTACCCAATAAAAAGAAAAAAACATCTCCATCTGCCAATAGGCACGGCAGCCTGATGGCCAAATAGCTCTCTGGCCTTTGGTATCACAGGCTACAGGTTCGAATCCTGACACTGGCATGGATGTTTATGAGTGGTTCGGAATCCACGTTAAACTGCAGGTACCGGTCTAATTAACCCAAAGTGTGCAAAAGTGACCGTAGAGCGACAAACCAGGTCAGCAGGCAGATGGCCTTGTCCCACCATAGGGCTGTTGCGCCAATGAAGAAGAGAATAAATTATTCAATCGAAAATATACTACAGTTATTTATTTTAATTCTTAACGAATCGTCACGAAAGTGCAGCAATTTATTTTTAATTAATTTTTATATACATTTTGGTCTCCTTTGAACTTAAAAATTATGGACACCTATAGTCATGGACACCTACAGTGGTTCGAGTCCACCTTTTAAACCGTAGATCCCAGTCTAATATAACTGTTGGGTATGGAGTGACAACCCTACCCCATAAAAAAGAAAACATCTCCTGTTTCGGAAACTTGCCAGTAGGCAGATGGCCGTAGTCCAACCTGGACTTGTAGTGCTGGGGAATTAAGTTAGTAAAAAAATAGTCACAAATTATAATAAACTTGCCTTAAAATTAAAGAAATTAAAATATAAACCTGCCTTGAGAGTAAAATTAATTAATTAAAAAAATTTTTTTAAGACAAATTAAACGAATATAGACTGCAATTTTATAGCTTGGATAATTTAAACCGAAACTCAATTGATTAAAGAATTTCAAAAATTACTTTTCTTAAAAAAAAGGATTTTCTATAAAAAAGAACAAGAATGTGAAATATTTTGTTAATTTAATTCAAACTTTACAAAATTACAGCAGAAGTTTTTTTCCAGCGAGTTTTGGACTAAGTTCTATTACACTTGAAAGTCAATTTTTAAAAGTAAATTTCCTTCTTTTTCTAAATATGTCCATTAAATCAGTAAAAATAAAAATTCAAAATTTTAACAAATAATAAAAAAAAAAACACTAATTCCAACACGCACAACACTTACTTAATTCTGGAATTAATAGAGTACAAATTGAAGAGTAATTCAATTAATTTCAACAGCTTTTAAAAAGAAGTTTATTTGTAAATTTAACCAGTATTAGTATTAGAAAAATTCCAAGGAATAAATTCTTCTTAATTGATTCGATTTCCAATCCGTGTTTGTACAAAATGTAAAAGGGTTTTTAAATACCAGACAGTTCCAAAAGCGCATATTGAATAAAACTCGAAAATTGCATATTCAACAAGCAGTCGAAAGCGCGCGCTTTTTTAATTTCCTCTTCACTTCACTCCAGGTATTCAATTAGTGTTCGTAAAAATTGTAAAACTAATTTCGTAACCTTCATTTGCTTCTTTCCACGCCAAACTCGTGTTCTAGATAAAAATTAATCAAGAAAATCCTCTTGCTTTTTCGGGAAAGCTTTTGACAGCAGGCAAAAGTTAAGAACTCGAACCTCCTTTCCAATTAACGATATTCTGGAAAATTCTACGCCATTTTTTCAGCACCGTTAAGTGCTCTTTCGTGTCATTTTTTAATCGCATTAATTTTCGAGGCGACACCAATTTTTCCATTAAGTAAATAATCAATGAATGTCCTCCGCCGAAGAATTTCTTCCAACCCTTACCCCCCCCCCCAATCTTTACAAATTATTATTTTTCCTGCTCGATTTACTTCTTCTAAAATTTCGAACCATTTTTGACATTTTCTAGAGGTGATCTCGAATTCCTAATTTTTCTTCTGGCGCCATTTTTTGAGGAATAATAAAGGCGCCAAAAAGATTGATGACGTGGTTCGTTTTTGAAAGAAGAAAAATGGCTTGTAATTCCATCTTAATTTCGATTGCTTGTCATGGGCCTGCATTGACGCTCGCAATTTGTGGTTGGTTTATGAGATGTAGTACTTCTACACAGAGATTTCGGCGAAATTATCCGTTAACAAATTGCGTGTCGATTCTGTCTCCATTCCTTTAATGGCGATAAGGGCCTTAATGGCAACCATTAACTGCTGATAGCGCTTCTGATGTGTTTTACTCAAGATAGAGAACAATGCATTTTTAATTTTTCAATCAATCAAAAATGGAAATTTATTAAAGAAATATTTTGTAGTGTACAGCAATATTTTAAACAAGCTTGTCATTAAATATTATTTTTCTATAGTGTTAATCTATGGAAAGATTTAATAAATTCAACATAAACGATTTTATCTATAGTTCATGCAGCTTTATCAGAGAACAAAATTGATTTAATAAATATTGATGCATAGATCTTAATGGTATATCATTTAGATCTTTGTTAATAGTTTGTGGTCATTAGCATTTAGAAATCTGGTTTAAAAAAATCATTTTTGCTGTCCTCTCTGCAAAGGTAACTTTTCTACTTAGATTCCAACAGACACATACAAGTATATATATTATATATATATATATATATATAAATTTCTAATCCTATTTAGTAGAGAACAACATCTAGACGAAATCCAAGAACCCCTGTGATCTCATGGAAGGTGGGATAAAAAGAAAGTGAATTGGGATGGAACACCCCATATATATATAAGTTTGGCTTGGCTCCATGACGCTGTCGAAGGAGGGCAGTGCCTTCCGGAAGATCTTTTAGGGAGAACTATCACATATCCCATGAGATATTGCATATCTAATGGGAGAAAAACCCAGAAACTCCCTTCATGTAGTCTGACTAAAGAGGGCAAGTTGCTGAACACCATAAACGCCATCGAGTCTCTTCGTTTTTTTGAAACAGTGTCTACAACAACGCCGCCAGCGGACTGAAACTCAGCTCAATGCTCACCAGCCACGCACGTTACCATTGAGCCACGAGTCGGGCAAGATGAAATCCTGTTTCCCTTCAATGGCCAATCTAGCCTCATGGTAGATGTTTAATAATAAATAATGGTCCAAGTCGTGGCCCAGTAGAAACGCGTGCATCTAGCAGCTAGTTTGCATTAAGACTGAAACTCGAATCATTGCTTACAGAAACGAGGAGATCAATATTAATTGTACTAGTGATGTGGAAAACCGTCTCGCATCGCTATTCAGACTAATTGGTGGGAGTGTTTTGGGTTTTTACAGCTGAGCCACGAGTCAGACGAACAACACATTAAAACTTATTAAACAGATTAAACATTACAAATTTCAATTAAACAAAGTTATTTAACTTTCTTCATTATAATTAATTAAAATTTGTGTTATAATTTTAGAAACATTTATTTTTCATATCTTTTATACATTAAGATGATGTTTATATTCTTAGCATTATTACTTTCAAAAATATCTAGCTAATCATGTTACACGCAAATGCTTTTTAAAAACGTTACACAGATAAAATTCAATATTAATTAAAAAAATTATATTAATTAAAAAAAAATGGTAACCACATTCAAGTAATTTACTCCTATAAATATCGAATAACATCTTTTCTAATTAAACAAGTAATTCTACCAAACATTCTTTCAATAAACATAAAATCCATTAAGAAATTAGAAACGAATTTCTACACCTGTAAACTCATTAAAATTTACTAACAGTTTTCTTTAATTTATCAGATAATTATTCTAATTACTTAAAACTGACGAGTTTTGGAGAAGTAAATCTCGTAATAGAAAACCAGTCCAACAGAAACGGAGTTAAAGTATTTTGCAAGTAATGAAAATTGCACTACTGATAAATTTTCTTTAAACGCGAAAGGAAAACGACGTTTCGTAATGAGTTAATGCTTTCGTTTTAGCAATTCAAACTTAATTTAGCACTTTCGGTTTTACGTAATGCACAGATCAGGCGCAAATTCTAATTAGGGTATTTTAAAGTTTATTCTCTGGAGATACAAGATGGTTGTTTGAAGATGATGTTAATTTTTCAGAGTGAAAGTTAGCAATTATTTTATGTATTTGGGTATATTTTTAAAGATGTTTAGTTTTCTGGTTCTAATAAATAAAGATTGTTCAATGAATTAGCGCATTTGTTGAAAAAGAAAAGCTAATTAAAATTTTTTTAACAACGAATTTGTGTATTTATTACTAAAATGTATATTACAACATATTCAAACTCGCTTTACATAATTCTTATTTTGTTTATGGTAATGGGATTCTATATTTTTATTTTAATATTTTTCAAAACATTTATCGCCTTTGAATGAATTTTTGTTTCTCTCTGAAGTTATGTCATATGTTATGTTTATGTAATTTTTTATGTGTTTTGACTCTAATCTAGTCATGTTTATGCTTCTTTAAGGTTGGAGACAAAAAAGTACTTTTACGCTTTTAAAAATAAATTAAAAAATGAAAAAAAAAAAAAAAAAGGTTTTATGGTTACGGTTTCTATTAAATAAAGAAAGTGTTGAATTCAAATGTTATTTTTTGACAATTTTCAATGTGAGATAAATTAATCGATGCAACATATTGAATCGGTTGCAACGTCTCGGCATATAATAGACCTATAACGGCCTCAAAAAAAGAGGGCCACTTTCAGGTTCATGGGAACATTTTAGTTTTTATTTACAAGATCTCTCTTTTTCTCTATCTCTGTTTTCTCTCTCTCTATCTCTGTCTCTATATATATATATATATATAAATAATGAACTCTGGATTATTCTAAAGCCTTTTATTTTTTAAGATAGCTGATATGTGCTTTGTTCTTTCATTAAATTCTAAATTATATTTCTTTCAATTATTTATTACAATATTCAAATTATATTTTCTTCCGATTACATTTTCTTTTTTTTTTTTTTCCTCTGAAAACCTTTCTTTCCATTTCTTTTTATATTCTTAATAGCTTTTTTTTTAATGAAACTTAAAAATAAAAAAAGTCATTGGTATTTGTTGTATTTTTGTTTTGTACCAATTCTTTTGTGCCGAAAAAAAATACTCTAATGGATTTCTAATCATTCTTTTAAAACCTTCAACAATCTTTTGATCTTGTCTTTCTTTGAAAGAAATAAAGGTAAATAGTATCTTTGTATGCATCATCCATCTTTTGCACTTGACGCACATTATTTGCTTTGCAAAGTTCGGAAAATACATTAAAAGAATAAACAGAGAACTTAGAAGAAGAAAGAAATGACGAATGGTGATGCACAAATAAAACAGATGTGGTTTAAAACAAACACGTGAGGAATACCTGAAAAGCAAACCTGGCAACCTAAGCATATTTTTAAATAAATGGCGCACACACATCCATGCAAAAATTTTTGATTGTATCAGAAAATGTGCCAAGAAATAGCGTAGGGTAAAAATAAGATTGGGTAAGATACGATAAAATAAAATGCGACAAATGCTTTGAAAAAAAGAGAGACCCATTGACGATTAAAAAGAACAAAAATCGAACAGTGGAACTAACAGACTAATGTTTTAAAAACGAGTCAAGCAGTGCAAACGATAAAAAAAATTTCTTCTCGCTCAAAAGAGAAATGGCGTATATATTTTTTGGAATAAAAAATAAAGCTCTAGTTTACCGAGAAAACTGTCGGTTTTTCAGAATCAAATGTGAAGTTTTGAAGTGGCACAAATAATATAAGTTACACCGACATGTTGTATTTTGAATGTTTCTGAGTACGACGCGTTTTTATCGATTTCACACACTGGAGAACTTTAGAACCAGCACGTTTCGAATATTTTTCCGGAGCTACTAGAAATTCTTTTTTTTTTTTTTTAAAATTCGTATGCTTCAGGGACCGCGAAGTGTGTTTCGTTTTCTAGAAAAGACAGTTTTAAAAAAGAACACAACAAAATGGTAGTTAATTTAAAGAAAGAGACTTTTTAGCATAAAAACTTATATTTCTACTTGAAAAATATTTCATATTGAATTCTGTTTTTTTTTTTTTTTTTGTTTCTAAGATTTGTTTTCTTGAAAAGTCAGAATAAGTATTTTTTTTTTAGTTTTACAAATATTGGTCTATAATATTTTGTTGGTCTTTTAAGTTTTGGAAATACATTTTACCACCAATTTGCTAGGTAATTAATTGAAATCTAAGAATAAATTCCTTGTTAAAAATATAATTGCTTTGCAGTTGAAACACCTTATTTAACATCTTATTTAACATTTCAAACATTAAACGAATTATTTAACATATTTTGATTGTAACTAATTACAATTTTTAGAAACATTTAATTAGATAAAATGCTTTTTCATATCCTTTTAAATTAAATTGATGTTTATATACTTAGCATTATAACTATCAAAACATCTAGCTAATCATATTACGTATAAATGTTTTTAAAAATAATTCACAGATTAAATTTGAATAATAGGTTTATTTATATTAATTCAAAAACAGTACCACATTCAAGTAATTTACTCCGATCAATATTGAATAACATCTTTTCTAATTAAACAAGTATTTCCATCAAAATTAGTTTCCTTTAATAAACATATTAAGAAATTAGAAAAGAATTTCTACGTCTGTAAACTCATTAAAAATTGCTAACAGTTTTCTTTCATTTATCAGATAGTTCTTCTAATTATTTAACACCGACGAGTTTTGGAGAAGAAAATCATCTTAATAGAAAACCAGTCCAACAGAAACGCATTTCGCAAGTAATGAAAATTACACTGCTGATAAATTTTCTTTTTAACGCGAAAGGAAAACGACGTTTCGTAATGAGTTAATGCTTTCATTTTAACAATTCAAACTTAATTTAGCACTTTCCGTTTTACGTAATATACAGATCGGGCGAAAATTCTAATTAGGGTGTTTTAAAGTTTATTCTCTGGAGATACAAGATGGTCGTGTGAAGCTCATGTTAATTTTTCAGAGTGGAAGTTGGTAATTATTTTATGTGTTTGTGCACATTTTTAAAGATTTTTAGTTTTGTGGTTGTAATAAATAAAGATTGTTAAATGAATTTTCATATTTCTTGAAAGAAAAGCTAATTAAAATTTTTTAACAAATGAATTTGTGCATTTATTACCAAACTGTATATATTATAACATATTCAAACTCAATTTACGTAATTCTTATTTTGTTTATGGTTATGTAATTCTATTTTTTTAATTTTTACTATTTTCCAAAAAATGTATCGCTTTTATAATGAATTATCTTCATTGGGTTATGTTTAAGCAATTTTCTGTGTGTTTTGACTCTAATCAAGTCCTTTTATGCAATTTTCAAAGTGTTTGACTCTAATCGAATTGCGTTTATGCTATTTCTATAAAAAATATTTTTATATATATAGCTGTTATGCTATATATATATATATATAATATATATATTTAAATTTCTTTCAAGTGCAAATAATCATAGAATTAATTAATTAATTAGTGTAAAATTGTTCTAAAAGATCGTCTGGTGAAAGCAAAAACAATTTTAATTCAAAATGACAACTAGACTTTTCAAGACAAGAAAATCCATAGTTTTTGTTTTCCATAGTTTTTTATTCTTTAAAATTGCGATTATGGGTTTTGTTCTTACATTAAATTCTGAATTTTATGGGTAGATTCATATCGGTCCATCCGATTATATTTCCTTTTTTCTTTATAAATCTTTCTTTCCATTTTTTTTTTTTTAGTTTTAACTTTTTTTTTTAATGAAACTTAAAAAAAAAAAAAAGAGTCATTGAGCATTTCTTGTCTTTTTATTTGTGCCATTCTTTTCACCGACAACAAAATATTTTAATGGATTTCTAATCGTTCCTTCTAATTTCTAAACCTTAAACACTCTATTGATCTTGTCTTGTTGGTCTTGTCTTTCTTGCAAAAAAAAAGAGAAGGTAAATAGCATCTTTGTATGCACCATTCATCTTTTTGTACTTGACAGACATTATTTGCTTTGCAAAGTCCGGAAAATACATTAAAAGTATAAACAGAGAACTTTTGAAGAAAAAGAAAGAACGAATGGTGATGCACGAATAAAACAGATGTGGTTCAAAACAAACACGTGAGGAATACCTAAAAGCAAACCTGGCAACATAAGCACATTTTTAAATAAACGGCACACATCCATGCATAAAAATTTTGATTGTATCAGAAAATGTGCCAAGAAACAGCGAAGGGATAAAATAAAAAAGGGTAAGATACGATAAAATAAAATGCGACAAATGCTATGAAAAAAGAGAGACCCATTGACGATAAAAAAGAACAAAAAAAAAAGAAATCGAACACGGAACTAGCAGAATAATGTTTTAAAAATGAGTCAAGCAGAGCAAACGATAAAATTTTTTTTTTTCTCACTCAAAAAAGAGAAATGGCGTAATTTTTTTTTCGGAATAAAAAACAAAGCTCTAGTTTGCCGAGAAAACTGTGGGTTTTTGGAATCAAGAGGAGAATTTTGAAGTGGCACAAAATGTAAGTTACAACCGACATGTTGTATTTGAATGTTTCTGAGTATGACGCGTTTTTATGAATTTCACACACACTGGGGAACTTCAGAACTGACACGTTTCGAATATTTTTTCCGTGGGAGCTACTAGAAATTCTTTTTTTAAAAATATGTATGCTTCTTCAGAGCAACGTGTAGTGTGTTTCGTTTTCTAGAAAAGATTGTTTTAAAAAAGCAGATCCAAAATGGTAGTTCATTTAAAGAAAGATCCCTTTTAGCATAAAAACTAGTATTTCTACTGAAAAATATTTCATATTGAATTCTGCTTTTTTGTTTCTAAAATTTGTTTTTCTGCTAGAAGTGGAGGAATTCGTAGATTTTTTTTTTTGTTTTACAAATATTTGTTTGTTTTATTGGCCTTTTAAGTTTTGGAAACGTATTTTGTCACCAATTTGTATAATAAGTAATTGAAATCTAAGAATCAGAACCATGTTAAAAATAATATTGCTTTGCAGTTGAAAAATTGGTTGTTAAATTTTACAACATGATGGTTTTCTATTTCTGAAATTTTGTTAAAAAAAAAAAATGAAGCAATTGAATAAATAAAGTTCTTTTTTCCTTTTTTATTATATATTTGTTTCTTCTGTTGATTCTTGAGCTTTACTACGAACAGCCCACCGACTTGCGGACTTTGGAGTTAATTACTCCTCATTTGCGTGTCGTATAGGACGGTTTTATACAGATTGGTACAATCCCTATCGAATCTTCTCGTTTCTGTAAGCAGCGTCTACAGCAATGCTATTGAGCCATGACTCGGGTCATTATTTACCATTTACCATTTCTTTCTGATTATATTATTTTTTCCTGGAAGAAAAATATAATCAGAAAAAAAAAAGAATCTTTTCTTTCTTTCCCTGTGTTTTATATACGCGATAAGTTTTTTTTAATGAAACATAAAAAAAAAAAAAAAAAAATAAATAAAAAAAAAAAAAAAAGTCATTGGGCATTTGCTGTCTTTTTCGTTTATGCAATTTCTTTCAACCGGAAAAAAAATATTCTAATGAATTCTAATCATTCCCTTAAAACCTTTCAAGAATCTTTTAATCTTGTCTTTCTTAAAAAAAAAAAAAAAAAAAAAAAGGTAAATAGTATCTTTGTATGCACCATTCATCTTTTTTTGAACTTGACGGAACTTTATTTGCTTTGCAGAGTTCGAAAATACATTAAAAGAATAAATAGATAACTTAGAAGAAGAAAAAGAAAGGACTAATGGTGATGCACGAATAAAACAGATGTGGTTTAAAACAAACACATGAAGAATACCTAAAAGTAAACCTGGTAACACTAGCACATTCTTAAATAAACGGCACACATCCATGCACAAAATTTTGATTGTATCAGAAAATGTTCCAAGAAACAGCGAAGGGTAAAATAATAACAAAAAAAAAAAAAGGTTAAGATACAATAAAATAAAATGCGACGAATGCTTTGAAAAACAGATATTTACCATTTACCATTTCTTTCTGATTATATTATTTTTTTCCTGGATGAAAATATAATCAGAAAAAAAGAATCTTTTCTTTCTTTCCCTTTGACGATACAAAAAAAGAACAGGAGAAAATAGAACAGCGGAACTAACAGAATAATGTTTTAAAAATGAGTCAAGCCGAGCAAACGATAAAAAATATTTCTTCGCGCTTAAAAAGAGAAATAGCGTATTTTTTTTCGAATAAAAACAAAGCTCTAGTTCGCCGAGAAAACTGACGGTGTTTAGAATCAAGCGTGGAATTTTTGAAGTGGCACAAAAAAATATAAGTTACACCGACATGTTTATTTTGAATGTGTTCTGAGTACGACGTGTTTTTATCGATTTCACACACTGGAGAACTTCAAAACCGACACGTTTTCGAATATTTTTCCGGAAGCTACTAGAAATTCTTTTATTTTTTTTTTAAATGTGTATGCTTCAGGCAATGCCTAGTATGTTTCGTTCTCTAGAAAAGACTGTTTTTATAAAAGCAGAACAAAAATGGTAGTTCATTTAAAGAAAGAGCCCCTTTTAGCATAAAACTAGTATTTCTACTTGAAAAATATTTTTACTGAATTTGCCTTTTTGTTTCTAAAATTTGTTTTGTAGAAGAAGTTTGAAAGCATAGAATTTTTTTTTGTTTTGCAGATATTTTTTTTTTTTTTTTTGTTGGTCTTTTGAAATATATTTTATCCCTAATTCCTAAGGTAATTAATTGAAATCTTAGAATAAGAACTTTGTTAAATATATAATTGCTTTGCAGTTGGAAAAATTGGTTGTTGAATTTTATATCATGATGGTTTTCTATTTCTGAAATTTTGTTAAAAAATGTAGGAATTGAATAAATAAAGTTCTTTTTTCTATTTCATTATACATTTGTTTCTTCTGTTGCTATTTGAGCTTTACTAATATTATAATTTTATCATTTGCATATATACATGTCTGGACCGACTCATGGCTCAGTGACAAAAACACGCCTCAGTAGCTCAGTAGCCTACTATCAGTTATAAGGTACGAGGAGAACATCGGTGAGCTTCATGTAAACTACGAACAGCCCACTGATGGGTGGACTCTTGAGGTAACTACCCCTCATTTGCGTGTCGTATGGGATAAACCAAAAAAATTAATCCCCCTCACCCAGTCTGATTGTCGATGTGAGACGGTTTTTATACACATTTCTGCAATCGCTATCGAACCTCCTCAATTTTGTAAGCATTGACTATTAAAACGCCGCCAACGGATTTGAACTTCAGCCCTACTGAACGCTAGATATGAGCATTGCTATTGGGCCACGACTCGGGTCTTTATTTACCATTGACCATTTCTTTTTGATTATATTATTTTTCTCTTTGAAAGAAAAAATATAATCAGAAAAAGAATGTTTTCTTTTTTTTTCCATCTCTTTTTATATGCTTAATTAGTTTTTTAATGAAACATGAAAAAATATTCAATAAAAGTCATTGGGCATTTGGTGTCTTTTTGTTTGTACTATTTCGTCCTTCCGGAAAAAAATATTTTAATGGATTTCTAATCGTTCCTTTGAAGTCTTGAACAATCTTTTGATCTTGTCTTTCTCAGAAAAAAAGAAGGTAAATAGTATCTTTGTATGCATCATTCATCTTTTTTGTACTTGATACAGAACTTATTTGCTTTTCAGGATTCGGAAAATACATTAAAAGAATAAAAAGAGAATTTAGAAGAAAAAGAAAGGATGAATTTTGATGCATGAATAAAACAGATGTGGTTTAAAATAAACACGTGAGGAATACCCTAAAAGCCAAACCTGGCAACCTAAGCAAATTTTTAAATAAATGGCACACATCCATGCACAAAAATTTTGATTGTATCAGAAAATGTGCCAAGAAACATCGAAAGGTGGAAATAAAAGGGGTAAGATACGATAAAAATAAAAGGCGACAAATGCTTTGAAAAAGAGAGACCCATTGACGATAAAAAAAAGGACAAAAGAAAATTGAACAGCGGAACTAGCAGAATCATGTTTTAAAAATGAGTCAAGCAGAGCAAACGATAAAAAAATTTCTTCTCACTCAAAAAGAGAAATGGCGTATTTTTTGGGAATAAAAACAAAGCTCTAGTTTGCCGAGAAAACTGTGGGCTTTTGAATCAAGAGGAGAATTTTGAAGTGGCGCAAAGATGTAAGTTACACCGGCATATTGTATTTGAATGTTTTTAGAGTACGACGCGTTTCTATCGATTTCACACTGGAGAACTTTAGAACTGACATGTTTTCGAATATTTTCCGGAAGCAACTAGAAATTCTTTGTTTAAAAAATGTGTATGCTTCAGGCAATGCTTAGTATGTTTCTGTTTTACAGAAAAGACTGTTTTAAAAGCAGAACAAAAATTGTAGTTCATTTAAAGAAAGAGTTCTTTTTTAGCATATAACTAGTATTTCTACTCGAAAAATATTTCATATTGAAATCTGTTTTTTTGTTTCAAAATTTGTTTTCTAGAAGTTGGAATGTTATTTTTTTTTGTTTTACAAATAGTTGTTTTTTTGGTGGGTATTTTAAGTTTTTGAAATACATTTTGTCACCACTTTGAAATTAATTAATTGAAATTTAAGAATAAGAACCATGTTAAAAATGTAATTGCTTTGCAGTTTAAAAATTGGTTGCTAAATTTTAAATCATGGTATTTTTCTATTTCTGAAGTTGTGTTAAAAAAAGGGAGAAAGTGAATAAATAAAGTACTTTTTTCTATTTAATTATATATTTGTTTCTTCTGTTGATCTTTGGGCTTTATTACAATCAGCCCACCGAGGGGGGTGAACTCTTGAGTTAACTACCCCACATTTGCGTGTCGTATGAGATAAACCCAAAACACTACTCCCACCAGCCAGTCTGACTGTCGACGTGCGACGGTTTTGTACGATCGCTATCGAGGCTCCTCGTTCCTGTAAACAATGACTACAACAATGCCGCCAACGGATTTGAACTTCAGCCCAACTGCACGTTAGATATGAGCGTTGCTATTGGGTCACGACTCGGGTCATTATTTACCATTTACCATTTCTTTCTGATTATATTATTTTTTTCTTTAAAATAAAAATACAATCAGAAAAGAAGATATATATCAGATTTCTTTAAAATCTGTTTTTATATGCTTAATAAGTTTTTTTTTTTAATGAAACATAAAAAAAAGCAATTATTGGGCATTTGCTGTTTTTTGTTTGTGCTAATTCGTTCCTACGGAAAAAAATATTTTAATGGATTTCTTATCATTCCTTTTTAAAACCTTCAACAATCTTTTGATCTTGTGTTTCTTGGAAAAATAAAAATAAATAGTATGTTTGTATGCACCATTCATATTTTTGTACTCGACAGACATTATTTGCTTTACAGAGTTCGGAAAATACATTAAAAGAATAAACAGAGAACTTGGAAAAAAAGACAGGGCCAATGGTGATGCACGAATAAAACAGATGTGGTTTAAAACAAACATGTGAGGAATACATAAGAAGCAAACCTGGCAACAATAGCACATTTTTAAATAAATGGCACACAAATATACACAAAATTTTGATTGTATCAGAAAATGTGCAAGAAACAGCGAAGGGATGAAATAAAAAAAGGGTAAGATACGATAAAATAAAATGCGACAAATGTTTTGAAAAAGAGAGACCCATTGACGATAAAAAAAAGAACAAAAAATCGAACAGCGGAACTAGCAGAATAATGTTTTAAAAGTGAGTCAAGCAGAGCAAAACGATAAAAATTTTTTTCTCACTCAAAAGAGAAATGGCGTATTTTTTTTCGAATAAAAAACAAAGCTCTAGTTTGCCGAGAAAACTGTGGGTTTTTGGAATCAAGAGTAGAATTTTGAAGTGGCACAAAATGTAAGTTACACCGACATGTTGTATTTTGAATGTATTCTAGGTACGACGCGTTTTTACCGATTTAACACACAGGGGAACTTTAGCACCAACACGTTTCGAATATTTTTCAGGGAGTTAATAGAAGTTCTTTTTTTTAAAAATTGGTATGCTTCAGGGGCAACGCGTAGTATGTTTTCTGTTCTAGAAAAGACTGTTTTAAACAAAGCAGAAAACAAAATGGTAGTTCATTTAAAGGAAGAGCCCTTTTTAGCATAAAACTATTATTTATACTTGAAAAATATTTCATATTGAATTCTGCTTTTTTTTTTTTTTTTGTTCTTAAAATTTGTTTTCTAGAAGTCGGAATAAATGGATTTTTTTTTTTTTTTTTGTTTTTCAAATATTTGTTTCTTTGTAGGCCTTTTAAGTCTAGGAAATATATTTTATCATCAATTTGTAAGGTAATTAATGGAAATCCCAGAATAAGAACTTTGTTAAAAATACCATTGCTTTGCAGTCGGAAAAAAAAATCAGCCGTTAATTTTTATATTATGTTTGTTTTTTTATTTTTAATTTCTACTAAAAATAAAGGAATAGAATAAATAAAGTCCTATTATTTAAAATATTTTTTCTTCCCCGCCTCTCTCTCTCTCTATATATATATATATAAATTAATTTCTTACACATGCAAAAATTATATAATTAATATATTAAATAATGTAAAATTATTGATAAAGATCGCCTGGTGAAAGCAAAAATAATTTTATTTCAAATTGAAAACGAGATTTTTCAAGAACAGAAAATCGTTTGGAATTCTATAGTTTATTTATTGTTTGAGATTGTTGTTATTGGTATTGTTGTTACATTAAATTCTAAATTTTTGTCTAAATTATATTTCTTTAAATTATTTATTATAATATTTAAATTATATTTTTTAAATTATTTGTTACGATATTTAAATTTTATTTCTTTCTGATTATATCTTTTTTTTTTTCTTTGCAAATCTTTCTTTCGAACTGTTTTTGTATGCTTAATAAGGTTTTTTTCTTTATCAAACTTAAAAATCATTATTGGGCAATTGTTTTCTTTTTTTGTGTGCAAATTCTTTCTTCCGGAAAAAATATTTTAATGGATTTCTAATCATTCCTTTAAAAACCTTCAACAATCTTTTGATCTTGTCTTTCTTGGAAAAAAAAAAAGGTAAACAGTATCTTTGTATGCATCATTTATCTTTTGTACTTGACAGACATTATTTGCTTTGCAAAGTTCGGAAAATACATTAAAAGAATAAACAGAGAACTTAGAAGAAAGAACGAGTGGTGATGCACGAATAAAACAGATGTGGTTTAAAACAAACACGTGAGGAATACCTAAAAAGCAAAAACCTGGCAAACCTGTATCAGAAAATGTGCCAAGAAACAGCGAAGGGTGAAATAAAAGAAGGGTAGATACGATAAAATAAAATGCGACAAATGCTTTGAAAAGAGAGACCCATTGATGATAAAAAAAAAAAAGAACAAAAAATCGAACAGCGGAACTAGCAGAATAATGTTTTAAAAATGAGTCAAGCAGAGCAAACGATAAAATTTTTTTTCTCACTCAAAAAGAGAAATGGCGTATTTTTTTCTGAATAAAAAACAAAGCTCTAGTTTTCCGAGGAAACTGTGGGTTTTTGGAATCAAGAGGAGAATTTTGAAGTGGCACAAAAATGTAAGTTACACCGACATGCTGTATTTTTAAATGTATTCTAGAGTACGAAGCGTTTCTATCGATTTCACACACGGGGGAACTTTAGAACTGACACGTTTTCGAATATTTTCCGGAAGCTACTAGAAATTCTTTTTTTTTAAAAAATGTGTATGCTTCAGGCAATGCTTAGTACGTTTCGTTTTCCAGAAAAGACTGTTTTAAAAAGCAGAACAAAAATGGTAGTTAATATTAAGAAAGAGTTCTTTTTAGCATAAAACTATTATTTCTGTCGAAAATTTTTCAAATTGAATTTTGCTGTTTTTGTTTCTAAAATTTGCTTTCCAGAAGAATTTGGAATATGCAGATTTTTTGTTTTATAAATATTTGTTTGTTTTGTTGGTCTTTTAAGATTTTGGAAATATATTTTGTCTCCACTTTGTAAGGTAATTAATTGAAATCTAAGAATAAGAACTTTTAAAAAAATATAACTGCTTTTCAGTTGAAAAATCGGTTGTCAATTTTTTATATCATGTTGTTTGGTATTTATGAAATTGTGTAAAAAAATGGAGGAATATAATAAATAAAGTTCTTTTCCTATTTTATAAAACATTTGTCTCTCTCTCTCTAAATATATATATATCAAATCGTATCTCCCCATGATGGGCCAACGCCGTCTGTCTCCTGACAAATTTCGAGACGAGAGATGTTTTTCCTTTTTACGGGGTAGGGTTATCAGAATTATGCCAAACGCTCTGCTCTGCAATCATATTAAACCTGGACCTACAGTTTAAAGTAGATTCCGAACTACTACAAACATTCATGGCACCGCCGGACTCGAGTCCGAAATCTGGGACAAAACGGCCATCAGACCCCAAAATAAATCTTTATAACCACTTTTACAATCTATTTAAATTCCTGATTAATTGCCAGAATACGTGTCAATAAATGTGTCGCCAAGAAATAGCCAACTAGGTGAAACATTTGTGGTAACCATGAGAACTAGTTCCGCAAAACATCCATAGGTTTATATCTAAGCGTTTAAAATGTTTAGTGATTGAGTTTTGCACCAGGTAAATGCTTTAATAACTGTCCCAGTTACCTCTTTTATCTACTTGTACCTGCTTCTGTTGTCCATGATTCTCCTATTCGTTTCCAGTTTTCCTGGCATGGTAGGTAATGATCTGACGGACAGCGCGTTAGATCTGAAAGCAAGATATGTGGCCAGAAACTCGTCAAATGACGCCAACAAAAAGCGTCTTTAACTACAGTAAATCCGCAAGCCATTGTGCTCTCACGTAGACAATAACAATCTTAGAGAGAATATAGAATTAGAAATTACTCAAAAATTTTTAGACACTCTAACGTTCTTTTTATGACAAACATACAATGCGTATTAGTATACATAATAACTAAATGTGGTTTGGTGTGACGCTCTACTGTCCTCTCGTGTACACTTTAGGCTAAACAGACCGGGACATACAGTTTAAAGCGGATTCCAAACCACTAACAAACACCCATGGCACCGCCAGAATTCAAACCTGGAGCCTGTGAATAACTTTATGTGAAAATTATCTTACAGAGTTATTTTATATACCAATATTAATCACTAATAACTAGCATAATTTTTATAGATTATACATTCTTCTTCTTTATTGGCGTAACAGCTTCATGGTGGGCCAAGATCGTCCTCCTACTGGCATATTTCCAGACAGGCGATGCTATCTTTTTACGGGGTAGGGTTGTCAGCCCTACGCACAACGCTCTATAGTCATGTTAGGAAGGAAATAAAATGGATTTCGAACCATTAAAAACATCCATGGCAACTGCAGGACTCGAACCTGTGGTACAGAGTTCCACAGCACTAGTTACTTGTCCCTGAAGTTACCTGATGAGAAAATCCGTTGCGAAGGGTCAACTTCCTTCACTTCTCATCGGTTAGGTTTGGTTTGGTTTGTCACTCTACGGTCATTTTGTGCACACTTTAGGCTGATTAGAAAGGGGCCTATGGTTTAAAGATGATTCCGAACCACTACAAACATCCATGGCACCTCTGGAACTCGAACCAGCTCCAGAACACTTGTCACTCTGCCATCAGGTCCCATAGATTATACATGCACATATTAAATTACATTAAACTACTAAAATTCAATGATAGGGCATGTTTTAATGCTGTCTGTGTTTACAAAATCTATTAAATTAAAAATTATGTCTGAAAGAAACAATAGAGTTCAGAATTTTAAGCAATGTTTTAAATGATTAAATAATGCTTCATAAATATTTCTAATATAAAATAAAAAATGTTTATTTAAATAAACTGTGAAAATAAGTAAAATATTAACAAAAGCATATAGATAAATTATCACTCGGAATTACCCGAATAACTTCCAAATAATTTTATTTTTAGAAAAATATATATTCGTTAAGAAATTTTAAATAATAAGTTATTTTCAATCAAGATTTGTTAAATAAAATTTCTTAGTAAGATCTGATTTAAATTCGTATTAATAATCTTGGAGGTAAAATAAATCATAAAATCAGAATATGTCAAGTCAATATGATCTTTATTTTAATGACTTCAAAATCGCATAATAAGCAGAATAATATTATAACACAAGCTCTGGTGATTATGAAAGAGATCTAAATTCTATATTTTTCATACTACAAGATTTCAATTAACTGCATTACTGAATTTTGATTAACACTGCAATGACAACTTAATCAAAACTCCATATTTCCATAACTCCCTATTTACATAATGTAAAGGATTACAAAACCAAACAAATAATAATAAATCTTTTCTTAATATACATCTTTGATAAATTTAGTAATCATCAGCACATATAGGAATTTCATTATTTAAATTTTCCAACATATTCAAATTTTTACTAAAAACTTTTAATGTGCACGTGGAAAATGTGAAAATGTTTTTAAATGTGATGGAAACATCTTCAAATTTTTTAACATGTGTGAACAAGATGTTATCCTGGTTAGGAATCCGTGATGGTATCCTAAAACAAGTAATATATAAAAAAAACATTTTTAAAGTCAATTCTACTTTTTTTCACTCTATTGCAGAAAGTCCTTTATAAATAATTTTCATTCAATTTTTTAAGTTTATCTGGCGCCATCTATTGGTAGATATAGGCGACTTAAATGTAAATGAAACTAAAATTAATTCATTAAATTTAATGAATGAATTAATATTTGAAAAACTGCATTAACATCCAGTGTCATCCACTACAAGTAAAAAAAATGTATTTGAACTTGAAGTGGATGAATAAAAAGTATTTTATGAACGATTGAAAATTTGAACAAGATATATATATATAGGGAGAGTGAGAGCTAATAGAAGGAATTGAACGAGAGTCAGGCAAAGAATCGTTGCATATTTTGGCGGAAAAAATAGTACTTTGGGTCCCTTAACCCTTGAAATGCTTTATGAATAACATTAGTCTTCACGAATTTTCTGGAGAATTTGGGTTTTGTTTGAAATGTTTTAGTATGGTTTTGAAGCACAATTGGAGATCCAATAGCTATAAGTACTCGTAGTGCGTTGATCAATTCCTTCTTGAAGTTTCACATTTATCACTTTTGGCATTTTCCCGTGCTTATAGAGTTTACAGTGATTCTTGTAAAATTTGGAATATTTTATTCTTTCATTTATCCCTAGAATTTTCAAACATTGATATATTCATTTGGCTATTGAATGTTGAAGTGTTTCTTGTAGAATTGGGAAGATTTCATTCTTCATTTCTAGTATGTGTAGAATTTTCAAACTTTGATATATTTATTTGGCTATTGAATGTGATTGTGATTCTTGTAGAATTTGGAATACTTCATTCTTCATTTACGACGACATTTATCTTACTTTGGATATTCTTTTAGAGATTCTTGAACAATTCATTCTTCATGAAGTTCATGGTCTATTCAACATTGCTATATTCATGTGGCTGTTGAATTTGACCATTCTTGTAGTATTCTAATTAAATTGCTTCATATGTATATATACATATTGCATTATTAAACATTGGCATATTCCTGAGTTTATTCATCAGTTTTCGAATATTCACACATGATAAGTTGAAGTTTGCCCAGCAGATTTAAGTTATTTAATGTTAGAATTTCTTATTATATTCTTATACTTAAAATACATTAAATGTCTTAAAATCATACTATGTTCATTAAAGTTAATAAGTTCTTAATTTTTATTATTCCAACAGTTCTAATGGCTTTAAAACCGCATAATAAGCAGTAAAATATTATGACACAAATGCTGGTTATTATGAAAGAGATCTAAGTTTTATATTTTTCATTCTGTAAGAAGTATTTTACAAGATTTAAGTTAACTGCATCACTGGAGTTTGACTAACAACGCAACATCAAACATAATCAAAACTTCATATTTACTTAACGTAAAAGATTTCAGAGAAAAATAAATTATAATAAATTCTTTTAAATATGTTCTTAGATATATTTCTTAATCATTAGCACATACAGGAATCTCATTATTTAAATTTTTCAACAAAATGAAACACGTTCAGAATTTTTACTAAAAATTTTTAATATGCGCTATGAAATTGTATTGAGTTTTTAAATGCGATGGAAACATCTTCAAGTTTTTTATTCATTCCACTCTGTTTTATGTGGTTAGACTTTTGAATCTGTTAAAAAAAATGTATACTTTCTCATTCTATTTTCATAAAAGGATAAAAAATAAAGATTATTTTTTAGTTTAATATACTTCTAAAAGATTGGCCACGTGCCACCATGCTTCAGATTTCTATGGTCACCCATGCAGATATTTGAATATTTTTTCATTACTGTTAATGTTGTTTCGCCATTTCCACGCTTGAATTTTTATGGTTTTAAGAGATCTCCAAAAAGTTGCAATGCTTCAAATAAATTCCAGTTTTGCCACTGCAAAGTTTGTTTATTTTTATTTTATTTGCAATCTGAATTGCATGTTTATTAATGATGTTGCTTCTGTCTCTTTTTTACTGACTGCTTTTGCCAGTACACAGAAATACTTTTAGCAAAATTATGCTACATCTCAAAATAATTTTTTTTTATCTTTGTTATTACTGCTGTTGTTGTTGTTATTATATTTTGTATTTATTTTTCTCTGAAATGATTTTTCAAAAAAAGAAAACATATGGAGGGGAAAATGTCGAGCAGATACTTTTAAGAAAATGAAAGCGAATTAGTATGTAAAAAGGCCTTTTTTTCTTCCTTCTCAGAACTCAAAAAAAAAAATGGTGATAAACATCTTAAAGAGAAGTTTTAATTTTCCTCAAAAGAAAATCCACTGAATTATAAATTCAAAATGATAGAAAAGAAAAGCATGACTTTTTTTTCTTTCATGTTTTTAAACACTTACTAAGTATAAAGCTGTGTAAAACTATTTAACATTATAAAGTCAACTTGTTATCAACTTTAATGAATTTTTCTGTATCAAGATTTGAGCATTTACATATATATTTAAATTCCTTATTGCAAAAACTTCTTCTGAAGATAAAAAAAAAGAAATTTTGAACCTAATTTTTTAATGAATTTGGAAGCTTTATTTTTGATACAATCCAAAGGTTCTGATGTCTTTAAAGAATCATAAGAAGCAGTATAATATTATAACACAAGCTCTTTTGATTATGAAAATGATCTAAATTTTATATTTTTCCTTCAACAAGAGGTATTTTACAAGATTTAAATTAATTGCATCACTGCATTTTTATTAACAGCGCAACGACAAATTTAATCAAAACTCCATATTTAATTAACGTAAAAGATTGCAAAGCAAAATAAATAATGAATTCTTTACTAAATATATTCTTAGATTAACAAATTTATCTACTAAAAACTTTTAATGTGCACGTCGTGTATGGAGTATTTAAATGTGATGGAAACATCTTCAAGTTTTTTTTTTTATTTCATTCCACTTTGTTTTATGCGGTCAGACTTTTTGAATCTGTTAAAAAAATCTATACTTTTTCATTCTATTTTCATAAAAGGATAAAAAAAAAAAAGACTATTTTTCAGTTTAATACACTTCTAGAAAGATTGGCCCCGTTCCACCATGTTTCAGACTTCTATGGTCACCCATGCAGATATTTCCAGTATGAATATTTTTTCATTGCTGTTAATGTTGTTTCGCCATTTCCTCGCTTGAATTTTTATGGTTTTAAGAGATCTCCAAAAAGTTGCAATGCTTCAAATAAATCCCAGTTTTGCCACTGAAATGTTTGTTTATTTTTATTATTATTTGCAATCTGAATTGCATGTTTATTAATGATGTTGCTTCTGTCGCTTTTTTTTACTGACTGCATTTGCAACGAATACACAGAGATACTTTTAGCAAAATTATGCTGCAGCTCAAAAGAATTTTTTTTCTTTTTTTATTATTGTTGTTGTTGTTATATTTTTGTATTTATTTTTCTTCGGAAAGATTTTTGAAAAGAAAACATATTGAGGGGAAAATGTCGAGCAGATACTTTTAAGAAAATGAAAACGAATTAGTATGTAAAAAGCCTTTTTTAGTTCATGTCTCAAAACTCAAAAAAAAAAAAAAAATGGTGATAAACATCTTAAATAGAAGTTTTAATTTTCTTCAAAAGAAAATTCACTGAAGTATCAAATGAAGATGAAAGAATTTTACTTTTTAATTCTTGTTTTTAAACTTTTAAACACTTACTAAGTAAAAGCTGTGTAAAACTATTTAACTTTATAAAGTCGCTTCGGAATCAACTTCAACGAATTTTTCTGTATCAAGATTTGAGCATTTACATATATATTAAATTCCGTAATGCAAAAAGTACTTCTGGAGATAAAAAAATAATTTTTAAAAATAAAATTAGAATCTTTATTTTTGATACAATTAAGATTCTGATGTATTTAAAAATCATACTAAGCAGTATAATATTATAACACAAAAGTTGTGAATATGAAAGAGATATAAATTCTATATTTTTCATTCTACAAGAGATATTTTACAAGATTTGAATTAATTGCATCACTGAATTTTTGATTAACAACACAACGACAAACTTAATCAAAACTCCATATTTACTGAATACAAAATATTACAAAGCAGAATAAATAATAATAAATTATTTTTAAATATACTCATAGATAAATTTCATAAACATTAGCACATATAGGAATCTCATTATTTAAATTTTCTAACATATTCAGAATTTTTCTAAAAAATTTTAATGTGCATGTAGAAAATGCATCCAGTTTTTTAAATGTGATGAAAACATCTTCAAGTTTTTTTTTTTTCATTCCACTCTGTTTTATGCGGTTAGACTTTTTGAATCTGTTAAAAAAAAATCTATACTTTTCATTCTATTTTCATAAAAGGATAAAAAATAAAGACTATTTTTTCACTTTAATACACTTTTAAAAAAGATTGGCCAAGTGCCACCATGCTTCAGACTTCTATGGTCACCCATGCAGATATTTTCCAGTATGAATATTTTTTCATTACTCTTCAATGTTGTTTCGCCATTTCCTCGCTTGAATTTTTATGGTTTTAAGAGATCTCCAAAAGTTGCAATGCTTCAAATAAATTCCAGTTTTGCCACTGCAAAAGTTTGTTTTTTTTATTATTATTACTATTTGCAATCCAAATTGCATGTTTATTAATGATGTTGCTTCTGTCGCTTTTTACTAACTGTATTTGCAGCCAGTACACAGAAATTCTTTTAGCAAAATTATGCTACATCTCAAAAGATTTTTTATTTTTATTGTTGTTGTTGTTATTATATTTTGTATTTATTTTTCTTTGAAATGATTTAAAAAAAAAGAAAACACATGGAGGGAAAAATGTCGAGCAGATACTTTTAAGAAAATGAAAGCGAATTAGTATGTAAAAAGGCCTCTTTTGTTCGTGTCTCAAAAGAAAATTTAAAAAAAAAAAAAAAAGAATGGTGATAAACATCTTAAATAGAAGTTTTAATTTTCTCCAAAAGAAAATCCACTGAAGTATAAATTCAAAAATGAAAAGAAAACGTTTTACTTTTTATTTTCTTCTTTCATGTTTTTAAACACTTAGCACGAAGTTGTGTAAAACTATTTAACATTATAAAGTCGCAGTGCTATCAACTTTAACGAATTTTTTCTGTCTCAAGTTTTGAACATTTACATATATATATTAAATTCCGTATGGAAAAAGAGTACTTCTGATGATAAAAATAAATAAATTTTGATAATTTTTTTTTTAACGAATATAGTATTTTCATGAATTATCTTGCTTTTTTTTCTATTATATACAAGCTCCAAGTTTATTCAAGCTGCCTTTCCCCTTTCCCTCCTTGTATGAGATCACACGGGTTTAAACGTTGCTGTCGACCAAGTGGCATAAGAAACAACAACATAATTTTTTTTCATTGGCGCAACAGTCTTATGCTAGGCCATGACCATCTGCCTACTAGCAGATTTTCGAAATAAGAGATGTTTTCTTTTTAAGCGGAAGGGTTGTCAGCCCTACACCCTGTATTCATATTTGACTGGGACCTACGATTTAAAAGGGATTCCGAACAACTACAAACATCTATGGTACCCTCCGCCTTGTACCTGAAACCTGTGGCACCGAGAGCACTAGTCACTTACATCAAGTTCCTTATAATTTTTGATTAAGACTAAATTTTATAATTGATAAGCCGAATTTATATAAGAAATATCTTGCCAATTATGAAAATTGAATTAGAATTTACTTAATTTCTCTTAAGCAGAAACAAAACGCTTCACAAAATAAAAGCCCGAGTAGTGGCTCAGTGGCAACGAGTGCCGCTAGTGAGTTTTAGGACTGAGATTCAATCCTCTGGGGCTTTGTTGTAGACCCTGTTTCAAAAACGAAGAAACTCGATGGCGTTTGGGATATTCAGCAATTTACCTCTTGAGTCAGATTACCTGGTGGGAGTTTTTTGAGTTTTCTCTCGTACGATAGGTAAATTAGGGGTAGGTTCTCCATAAAATCCTCCCCGAAGGTACAACAACCTGCCCTCCCTTCTTCAGTTCACGGAGCCAAGTCAGACTTCACCAGGGGTGCTACCCTCCCTTTCCCTCCTTCCATAAGACCATACGGGTTCCTGGAGTTATCTAGATGCTACTGTCTGATAAGAAACAACGGTACTACGTTACTGATAAGAAACAACAACATAATTTTTTCTTCTTCATTGGCACAATACCACCATGATCAAGACCGTCTGTCTACTGACAGATTAACAAACAGCAGATGTTTTATTTTTACGGGTAGATTGTTAGCACTACGCTCAACGCTTTACTGTCATATTCGACCGGGACCTACGGTTTAAAACGGATTCGAATCACTACAAACATCCATGGCACCGCCCTAGAACCCGAAACATATCGAACCGAGGGCTAGCCACTCGGCTGAATTTATATGAAATGTCTTGCCAGTTTTGAAAATTAAATTAAAATTTATTTAACAAGCAGAGAGGAAAATTAAATATCCACTCTCCTACCCAAAGGTATACAACATCCCTCCTTTTTTTCAGCGTCACGGAGCAAGTCAGACTTGTACCCATGGGTACTCTAACATAATAGAACTTCTCGCCTTCCAAGAGACAACATGGATTCTTGGTCTTAGATGTTGATGTCCACCAAGTGGGATAAGAAAAAAAAAATTAATAAATAAACTCTTAAAATGTGTTTTGTTTCAGTAAATTTCAAATAAAATTTCATTTTCGATTTATTTTTATAACCTTGTAATACTTCCCGTATTATATATAACTTAATACAAGAAATCTCAATTGAATTTTTATTCATAAAACCAAACAACAATTCAAACAAGAAACCTTCGAAAGTATATTTGCAAAAGAATGTTTTTCGCAAGGAACTAATTTGTTTTTCATAATTAGCCACTTTGTTGAAATTCCTGGGCATTTTATTATTCACCACTGACGTGCTGAAAAAGAATATGAAGGTTCTACTCGAAGAAGGCTCGCGGAAACTATTTCCTCTGCGGTTTTAAAAGTTATTTTGTCGCAAAATATTCGTTTTAATTAACTCGTCCTTTGTGATTTGTGGTGGGCGGGCTTATTTTTGGGAAAGACGCCAACAAGTAATGCGCTTTTTTGTAATTGCGTTTATGCAAATACCACCTTTGTGGGGTTGAGTCTTTTGCGTCTTGGGCGACATAAGGGACTCGTTATAAATAGAGTGGAGGGATTTGAAGAGTTTGGGGCAATTAGTCTTGCTTTGGTTTTTTCGCTATTCTTCGGAACTTTGAAAATATTTTGAACTGAAAATGTATAATCAGCCGCTAGCATTGAACATTTTTTCTCATATTTTAATGGTTAATTTCGATTAAACAATTCAACTGAAATTTTCTGTTTTTTTACTTTTCCTGTGTGTGAATTAGTCGTAAAAGATTTTGCTGATAATTAAACGGATGAGTTGTAAAATAATGAGTCATTTCATAAATTATTGTAAAATAAAACAAAGAGCTTCTTATATAATAAGTTATACTTAAATGTAATGATTTTTTACTAATACGAAACTCTAAATTGTTTGAATGGCCCACTAGTAACGTACGCAGCTAGTATATAGATGGTTTGGTTTATCGCTCTACTGTCATTTTATGCCCACTTTAGTTTAACACACTTTAGTTTAACTGCCACCACTTTAGTGTATAGATGGCTTGGTTTGTAATTCTACTGTCATTTTATGCACAATTTAGTTTACAGTTTATTTATTTGGATTCCGAAGCCCTAACAAACATCCATGCCATCGCCAGGATTCGAACCTGAAACCTGTGGTACCAAACGTCAGAAAGCTAGCCAATTGACCTCCAGGCAACATTGTATATAGATGAGTACCAGTTCTAATGTGCTGGTGCATTGCAGTCACTGCATTCAAAAGCAATAGTACACAAAGTTGATTCTGACACCATGTTAAAAATCTCGCATTGACAAACAAAATGCCTGATGGGATTTTTCTGGATTCCCTGCCGTAATTCAGGATTTTTAGAAATTTTTAATATTTTGCAATTAATTTAGATCTCTTCTTTTTCTTCATCATTGGCTTATTGAATCGTATATTTGAATTGTATTTAAATGGAAGATTTCATTTTTTTTTTTGTTAATTCCGAAATCGCTAAAAATCACCTATGCCACCACCATAATTCGAACCTGAAATACCTGTGGTATCAAACGCCAGAGAGCTAGCCAATTGGCCATCAGGTATAGGAAATATTACAGGAAAAAAATGAATAAATAATTTACTTAGAAACAGCAGTTATAAAATAATATGTAACAGAAAATAAATCAAGACAATTCAAGAAATTTCTACATTTATTAAAAAACATTTTTCTTTTTTTTTTATCTTCATAAGTACTTTTTTGCATTGCAAAATTTAATATATATGTAAATGCTCAAATCTTGATACAGAAAAATTCGTTAAAGTTGATTCCGAGGCGACTTTATAATGTTAAACAGTTTTACACAACTTTTTACTTTGTAAGTTTTTAAAAGTTTATATACAAGAAAAAGTAAAACTCTTTCATTTTGACTTTATACTTCAGTGGATTTTCTTTTTGAATAAAATTAAAACGTCTAAGAAGAATTTAAGATGTTTATCCCCATTATTTCTTTTTCTTTGAGGCACGAACAAAAAAAGGTCTTTTTACATACTATGATAGTGTTCTTATCTAATTAAAATGTTCTATCCTTTAGGCCTAACATTTATTTTTGTCATTCTTTCTTCTTTTTATTTGTAACTAATAATTTTTTATGCAGTTTATTCAAAATAATATAAAACGGTTTATAAAATGAAATTTTTTTCACATTTTATTTTTTGGCAAACGATAATTTTTAATCATTATCGATGTTTGATGAAAATTTTTCTTAGTTTTCCTCCCTTTTCCTATATTTCCCTAATAAAATTTGTTTATTATAGTAAGTGTTTAAACGTTTAAAAACAAAAAATTAAATTAAAAAATAAAAATTTTCTTTCGTTTTGAATTTTTACTTCAGTGAATTTTCTTTAAAGAAAATTAAAACTTCTATTTAAGATGTTTATCCCCCATTCTTATTTTTCTTTTGTGTTTTGAGATGGAACAAAAAAGGTCTTTTTAAATACTATGATAGTGTTCTTATCTAATTAAAATGTTCTATTCTTTTTGGGCCTAACTTTTATTTTTTTTTTTCTTTTTTATATTTTTTTTTAATTAATAATTTTGAATAATTTGTTTTTTCATGCAGTTTATTCAAAATAATATAAAATGGTATTTAAAATAAATATTTAAATGGTTAAAAAATTATAAAAATTAAATTTATTTCACGTTTAATTTTTTTTATAAATGAGTGAGGTTTTTTCTTAATTTTTCCCTCTTTTCATAAAACCTAATAAAATTTGTGTATTATAATAAGTGTTTAAAAGTTTTAAAAATTAAAATAAAAGTAAAAACTTTCCATTTTGAATTTATAATTGGATTTTCTTTTGAGTAAATTAAAACTTCTATTTAAGATATTTTTATCCCTTCTTTTTTTTTTTTTTTTTTTTTGAGGCAAAAAAAAGGGCCTTTTTTAACATACGTTGATAGTTTCTTATCTAATTAAAAGTTCTATTCTTTAGGCCTAACATTTATTTTTGACCTTCCCTTTTTATTTGTAACTAATAATTTGAATAATTTGTTTTTTTTTTCATGCAGTTTATTCAAAGCAATATGATTTTATTTTCTTGGCAAACGATAATTTTTAATCGTTATCGATTACGATAAAATTTCTTAAATAAATTTGTAAAATTTGGGTATTATACTAATTGTTTAAAAATTTAAACAAGAAAGAAAAATAAAAGTAAAATGTTTTTTATTTTGAATTTATACTTCAGTGGATTTTCTTTTGAAGAAAATTAAAACTTTTAGATATTTATCGCCTTATATTTTTTTTTCATTTGAGTTTTGAGACGAAAAAAAAAAAAAGGCCCTTTTTACATACTATGAAAGTGTTCTTATCAATTAAAATGTTCTATTCTTTAGGGGCTTAACATTTATTTTTGCTTTCTTTCTTTCTTCTATTTATTTTTAATTAATAATTTGAATAATTTGTTGTTTAATGCAGTTTATTCAAATTAATATAAAAATGGTTTATACATAAAATGAAAATTTTTTCAAGCTTTATTATTTTTGAACGATAATTTTTTTGCATTACGGAATATAATATATCTGTAAATGCTCAAATCTTGATATAGAAAATTCATTAAAGTTGATAGCAAGTTGGCTTTATAATGTTAAATAGTTTTACACAACTATGTACTTAGTAAATGTTTAAAAACATGAAAGAAAAAATAAAAGCGAAACTTTTCCTTTCATTTTGAATTTAAACTTCAGTGGATTTTCTTTTGGAGAAAATTAAAAGTTCTATTTAAGATGCTTATCGCCATTTTTTTTTTTTTCTTTTGAGTTTTGAGACGAAACTTTTTAACTTCGAGACTTTTTACGTACTAATTCCGCTTTCATTTTCTTAAAAGTATCTGCTCAACATTTTCCCCTCAATATGTTTTCTTTTGAAAATTCATTTCAAGGAAAAATAAATACAAAATATAATAACAACAACAATAACAAAGAGGAAAAATAAATAATTCATTTGAGATGCAGCATAATTTCGCTAAAAGTATCTCTGTGTATTCGCTGCAAATGCAGTCAGTAAAAAGAGACAGAAGCAACGTCATTAATAAACATGCAATTCGGATTGCAAATAAAAACAAACTTTGCAATGGCAAAACTGGAATTTATTTGAAGCATTGCAACTTTTGGAGATCTCTTAAAACCATAAAAATTCAAGCGAGGAAATGGCGAAACACCATTAACAGTAATGAAAAATATTCATACTGGAAAATATCTGCATGGGTGACCATAGAAGTCTGAAGCATAGTGGCATGTGGCCAATCTTTTTTTTTAGAAGTGTATTAAAGTGAAAAATAGTTTTTATTTTTTATCATTTTATAAAAATAAAATGAAAATCATAGAATTTTTAACAGATTCAAAAGTCTAAACGCATAAAACAGAGTTGAATGAAAAAAGAAAAACTTGAAGATGTTTTCATTGCATTTAAAAACTCGATAACATTTTCTATGCTCAGTGCAGATTAAAAGTTTTTAGTAAAAATTCTGAATATGTTTCATTTTGGTTGTAAAATTTAAATAATGAGATTCCTGTATGGGATAATGATTATGAAATTTTTCTAAGAATATATTTAGAATGGAATTTACTATTAATTATTTTAATTTGCAATCTTTTCCATTAAGTAAATATGGAGCTTTGATTAAGTTTGTCGTTGCGTTGCTAATCAAGATTCAGTGATGCAATTAATTTAAATCTTGTAAACCTCTTGTAGAAGGAAAAATATAAAACTTAGATCTTTTCATGATCACCAGCACTTGCACTATAATATTACACTGCTTTTACGTGGTTTTAAAGTCATTAGACCATTGGAATAATAAAAATAAAGACCACATTAACTTTTATGGACATATTCTAATGAGACTTATGTCTCTGTTAAAATTATTAATAAGAATTTAAATCAGATCTTATTAAGGAATTTTGTTTAACAAACTGTGAGTGAAAATAACTTATTATTTAAAATTCCTTAACGAATATATATCTTTCATAAAATACAAAGCGTTATTTGAAAGATATTAGGATAATTCCGTGGGATAATTTATCTCTATATATATATGGTTTTGTTAATATTTTACTTTTTTTCATAATTTATTTAAATAAATAATTTTTTAATTTTAAATTAGAGGTACATATGAAGTATTACATAACATTTCAAAACATTGCTTAAAATTCTGGTTTTTTTTGCTGTTTCTTATCATACTTGGTAGATAGCAGCATCTATACCAAATCCAAGACCCGAGTGGTCTCATGAAAGGGGGGGCATTTTCTGTTGTGATGGAGCACCTGTGGGTAGCAGTTTGACTTGCCTCCGTGACGCTAAAGAAGGAGGGCAGTGTCTTCCGGGAGGACTTCTTACGGGGAAATATCCGTATCGTATGGGAGAGAACCCGGAACCGCCCCGCACCCAGGTAGGCAGATAATGAGGCAAGACACATTTAAAAAACAAAGGAAACAAGATGAAAAAAAAAATTTCAAACAAACAAACGCCATAGGCTCCTCGTTTCTTGAAACAATGTTTACAACAAAGCCGCCAGCGGATGAAACCTCAGCGCACTACAAACATCCATAGCACCGCCGGGACTCGAATCCGAAACCTGTAGTATCGAGCGCCACAGCGCTAGCCACTCGACCATCGAATTTAACAGATCAGATCTTCGTATAAGTAATAAAAATCATTACGTTTAAATATAACCTATTATTTACGAATTTTTTTCTATGTTATTTTACAGTAATTTATGAAATGACTCATTATTTTACAACGCATCTGTTTATTTTCTAGTAAAATGTTTCGTAATTTATTTACTCAGAGGAAAAGTAAAAAAGAAAATTTCAGTTGAATTGTTTAATCGATATTACCCATTCAAATATGAGAAAAAAATGTTCAATGCTAACGGCTGATTATACATTTTCAGTTCAAAATATTTTCAAAGTTCCGAAGAATAGCGTAAAAACCGAAGCAAGACTAATTGCCCAAATTCTTCAAATCCCTCCACTCTATTTATAACGAGTCCCTTATGTCACCCAAGACGCGAAAGATTCTACCCCACCAAAGTCGTATTTACATAAACGCAATTACAAAAGCACATTACTTGTTTGCGTCTTTCCCAAAATAAGTCCGCCCACCACAAATCACAAAGGACGAGTTAATTAAAACGAGTATTTTGCGAAGGAAAACTTTAAACCGCAAAGGAAATAGTTTCTGCGAGCCTTCTTTCAGTAAAATCTTACTTTTTAAAACCTGTGGTGAATAATAAAATGCCCAGGAATTTCAACAAAGTGGCTAATTATGAAAACAAATTAGTTTGCTGCGAAAAATATTCTTTCGAAATATACTTTCAAAAGGCTTCATTCTCTTCTTATTTGAATTGTCGAATAAAAATTCAATTGCGATTGCTTGTATTAAGCTATATATTAATACAGGAATTATTATGATGGATGTAAAATATATCGAAAATGAAATTTAACCTGAAAATTACTGACACAAAATGCATTTTACGAGTTTTATTTTTGTCTTTTTCTTATCCCACTTAGTAGACAGCAACATTTAGACATTTTGTGCACACTTTAGGTTAATTAGACGGGATCTATTGTTTAACGTGGATTCCGAACTGTTAACAAACATCCATGCCACCGTGGGTTTCCGAAGCCTGTGATACCAAAGGCCAGAGGGCTTTGTTGGCCATCAGGCGACAGCCTCTTCTGAAGACTTTTATTTGGTTTTATCCTTCATAAATATTGACATGATGAGAAGAAAAAACGATCAACAACATCCAATTTTTTTTGTGTCATCTCAATGCCATCTATAAAGCGAGAAGTATTTATTTATATGGAGAACTGAAACTCACCGTTAAGTACTTTTTTTTATTCCTAACCGAAAACACATTTATTCCACTAAGTCGCTGAGCCCTTCCTGGGGTCCTTTTAGAATTCAGGCACTCGGATCTTCGAACATCAAAACAAACAATTTATTTCCGACACTATTTTATATGTCGCGGATGCAGTTAAGTCGCATGGAATCGAACAGTTAGGAAATGGCTCATAAATTCAACATAAAAATTTTTTCTTACTTTCCAAATGAAAAACAAGCCCATTTCTCTTGAAATGGCCATGTTTTCAAGGTATAGATATATGGAGAGCTTATACGAAACGAATCGTGGAATTTTCAAGAACAATTATTTCTTAAATGGCGTGTTTTTTATTCGATTGCGCATGCGTTCACCCACAATTCCACTGGCAATCATTCGCGTTGCCACTAATCTTAATAAATAAAAAAAACTTACGAAACTAGCATTCGATATTATTCTTTTTATGGCCTCAACAGCAGCGGAATATGGAATTGTAAAAAAAAGAACTATTTTCTGTGAAAGAACTATTTGAACAATTATTTTTTAAATGGCACAGTTTTTTTTTTTTCCGAATGCGCATGCGTTTACCCACAATCCCACTGGATCGCATGGAAATAATTCGCGTTGCCACTAATCTAAAAAAAAAAAAACTAGCATTCGATATTATTATTTCAGTCATTTTTATGGCATCAAGAGAAGAGAAATATTTGAAGTCGTAGAAAAAAAGAACTATTTGCTGTGAAAACAGTAATTTAGTGGATTTCATTCGAGAGCTAAAACATTGAAGATTGAAAAAATATAGTTCTCCCTCGCATTTCGGTTGGAAAAAAAAGGGCATAAAAATAAATGTTTCAAGGAGGATGAATTATTATTTCAGGATGAAGACAGGTTTTAGAAAATTACCGAGTATTTCATTTTCTTTCGCGTTTTTATTATTTCTCAAAAGTGGAAAAACAGAATCAGGCAGTCCAAATTGTGTCTTACTTTCTTATATCGCCACCAATAAATATGATATTATATTGAAGCATGGCTTATTTTCACCTTCTGGGAGTTTACATTACCAGTAAGTGTTTTTTCAGAGCCAGGAAGCTTTAACATACATTCCATGGGATATTACACGATGTTGATTGAAACAGCTACATGGCATGATTTCAGCTGGCTGGAGCGATATTATATTTACTGAACAGAATCCAAAAGCTATAAAAATTGGATCATATTACTCCGATGAAAACAGTTGTACTGTATAACATATAAAAAATGATCTCTTTAATGACATTTTTCTGTGAAAAATAGCGTCAATTAAAAATAGCGTCAATATATATATATATATATATATATATATATAAACGATGCTTTTCTAGCAGTTTACCTTTTGGATATTTTTGTTTGTCTAATGATTTTCAGTTAGTTGTTGCAGTTCTTATATGCGTACTTTGGAACTTTAACATTATTTTCATTTTAAGGAGTCTGAATATGTGGTATTTCATTGTTTTTGTATTGCGAATGTGTGGGGCGTGATGGCCGAATGGCTAGCGCTCTGGCGTTCGGTACCACAGGTATCGGGTTCAAATCCCGGCTTTGCCCATGGGTGTTGTAGTGGTTCGCAATCCACTTTAAGCCGTAGGTCCCAGCCCTAATAGGATCGTAGAGCGCTGCAGGGGGCAGTGTTACTCCGTGGCTTACCATCAAGTTACACGCGCCCCTGGGTAATGCAAAGTGAGTAACATCGGTGCAGCCCTTATGGCGAAAGATCACGGTCTATTTTCCAGCTGCATTAGAAGAAAAAAAAAAGTATTACGAATGTTATTTAAATAATTACAATTGTTATATAACATTGTTATTTATATAATTTACATGAAGACAATAGGGTTTTGGCCTTTTGTCGCCTGCTTACTGGTAGATTTCTAGACAGGAGGTTTTCTTTTTATGGAATAGAGTTGTCAGCCTAATTCTCTACAATCGGGACCTGCTGTTGAAAGTGGATTCCGAATCATTACTAACATCCATGGCACCTCTGGGACTGGAACCGGAAAACCCTCCTGTCTAGAAATCTACCAGTAGGCAACCCAGGGTTATGGACAGATATACTATATTAGTATTTTTTCTAATGCAGCTGGCAAATGCTTTTAGACAGTTGTCTTTGATGCCTTAAGACAAGCGCTGCACCGGCGTTACTCATTTAACACTACACAGGAAGTGCGTTTAGCTTGAAGATAAGCTACGGACGTGGAGTAACAATGCCCCGGAAACCTATGGTACGCAATGCCAGAGCGCTAGCCACTCTGTCATCAGGCCCCTACTATATTAGTATAAAAAATGGAAATTAAATTTCCGAAATTTTCATCAAAACCATAAAATATTTTTGTGCTATAAAAATTATTTCTCGAAGTAATTAACATTAAAGAAGTAATTAACATTTTTAACGAGCTAAGATTTTTATTTTAATTTATCTATTTAATATTTGGGTTTCAAATATACTTTATTAAACTAATATACGAATACGGATTATGAAAAAATATCTAATATATTTATAATAAAATATCATTACAATTTCTTAATATTAATATATAAAAGATAAAGGAAAATGATATTTTGGTCATTTTCCACCAAACTACTACTTTCATGGAGATAATTGCATTTACAGCATGGAAATAAAAATCATTTTTAAGCTTTTATTTCTCTGTTTTTCGTTTTAAACTGAATGTCTTCGCCGGTTTCTTAGAAAAGAGGTTTTGAATTAATTATTTTCATCGCAGAAAACTTACGAAGAGAATATCTTTTTTTTTGTGTGTACCTTACTTTAAATGGTGAAAAATGGTTGTTTATTTAAAACAAATTGCATCACAGGGAAGAAATATTAAGGTAAAAAAAAAACACGCCTTAGAGTACACAGAAATAAAGATATTTTAAAACACGGTATTTGAGTTACGAAACTTGTTTGTTTAAATCTAAATAATTACGTGTCTTTGCCTTGATGTGAAATTTATGAGCTGGACTTTAATTTTTAAGAAACATTTCTTTTATTTATGACTGAGATGCAAATAATGTTAATGTGTACACATAAAAGTAAATAATAAAAGAAATACCGACTTGAATTAATTACACAAAAGGAAAATAAAATAACCTTAAGTGAACATTAAATTTTTTTTTTTTGCTTATGAGAATTTATTTAATTATTTATTTCAGAGAATAACAGGTGCTTACATATAATAAGATTGACGGCCACATAAAATCATGAAAATAAATATATATATATATCAATAAAAATATCAAGAAAAATTATCAATCAAATGCAATATTTTTACCGTTTGTTTCATAACGTTGAAGGCGATGTATTTTATGAAAATTAAATCTCCTTTAATCCTTTAGAAAGTTAAAAATATAATAATACGAAATAATTTATGAAGTACCATATATTCAGACTCCTCAAAAACAAAATAATGTTAAAGTTCCAAAGTGCGAGGAAGAGTTGAAGCAATTAAATTAAAATTCATTAGAAAAACACAAATATCCAAAAGGCAAACGCCTAGAACAGCATTGATTATGCTGTTATATATATCAATGCATCAACTCAATGGAGAGCTAAAAAGATATGAAATAGAAGCAAAATCACTTCGCACAAAAACAGTCACAACCGTATTTTTTCCACGTAAATGGTATAAAAAATCTTCATAGCATTCACAATACAAAAACCATGGAAAACCACATATTCAGACTCCTCAAAAGAAATGTTAAAGTTCCAAAGTGCGCATAAGATCTGGAGCAACTAAACTGAAAATCATTAGACAAACACAAATATAAAAAGTAAACGGCTAGAGTAACTTTGTATATATATACAATATATATGTATTTTTAAAGTTGTAGAGTAAAACTATTTTTGTCGGACTGATATGCTCCAATTTTTATAGCTTTTGGAAACTGTTATTTCCTCATTCTGGTCAGTAAATATAATATTATTTAAGCCAGCTGAAATCACACCATCTACCGGTTTCAATAAACATCGTGTAATATCATACAGAACGTATGTTAAAGCTCCCTGGATCAAGAAAACACTTACTGGGAATGTAAACTGCCATAAGATGAAATAAGCCATCCTTTTATATAATGACATATTTATTTACACCAATATAAAAAAGTAGTCACAATTTGGATTGCCCGATTCTGTTTTTCCACTTTTGAGAAACAATAAAACAGCGAAAGAAAATGAAATACTCAGTAATTTTCTAAAGCTTGTCTTCATCCTGAAATAATAATTCATCCTTCTTCAAAAATTTGTTTTTATTCCCCTTTTTCTAACCGAAACGCGAGAGAGAACTATGTTTTTTTTTTCAATCTTCTGTGTTTTAGTTTTCGAATGAAATCCACCAAATTACTGTTTTCACAGCAAATAGTTCTTTTTTTTACGACTTCATTTTTCTCTTCTCTTGATGCCATAAAAATGACTGAAATAATAATATCGATTGCTAGCTTCGTATGTTTTTATTTTATTTTATTATTATTAGTGGCAACGCGAATGACTGCCATGCGATCCAGTGGGATTATGGGTAAACGCATGCGCATTCAAATAAAAAAACCTCACTCAATTTAAGAAATAATAGTTCAAATAGTTCTTTCACGGCAAATAGTTCTTTTTTTTCCAATTCCTTCTATTAGCTCACACTCTCCCTATATATATATCTTGTTCAAATTTTCAATCGCTAATAAAATACTTTTATTCATCCGCTCAAGTTCAAATACATTTTTTTTTCGAACTTGCAGTGGATGACACTTGATGTTAATAGAGTTTTTCGAATATTAATTTATTAATTAAATTTAATTAATTAGTTTTAGTTTTTTAGATTTAAGTTGCATGTATCTAATAATAGATGACGCCAGGTGTAAGAGGAATGTATATATAAGTATGAGGAATATTTATAAAGAACTTTCTGCAATATAAAAGAAAAAAAGTAGGAATTAACTTTAAAATTTTTTTTATATTGCTTGTTACAACTTCACGTTCCTCTTCTCTTGATGCTATAAAAATGAATGAAATAATAATATCGAATGCTAGAATTTATTAGGATTAGTGGCAAAGAGAATGATTGCAATGTTATCCAGTGGAATTGTGGGTAAACGCATGCAGATTCGAATAAAAAATAATCTTCGCCATTTAAGATATAATTGTCCAAATAGTTCTTTCACAGCAAATAGTTCTTTTTTTTACGACTTCATGTTCCTGATCTTTTGATGCCATAAAAATAACTGAAATAATAACACAGAATGCTAGTTTCGTAAGTTGTTTTATATTTTTATTAGGCAACGCGAATGATCCATGCGATCCAGTGGGATTGTGAGTAAACGCATGCGCATTCGAATAAAAAAAACCCTCGCCATTTAAGAAATAATTGTTCAAATAGTTCTTTTTTTTTACGATTTCAAATATTTCTCTTCTCTTGAGGCCATAAAAAGCACTGAAATAATAATATCGAATTCTAGTTTTTTTACTAGGATTAGTGGCAACGCGAATGATTGCCATGAGACCCAGTGGGATTGTGGGTAAACGCATGCGCATTCGAATAAAAAAAAACCCTCGCCATTTAAGAAATCATTGTTCTTGAAAATTTCCACGATTCTTTTGGCATACGCTGTCCATATATATATCTATACCTTGAAAACATGGCCATTTCAAGAGAAATGGGCTTGTTTTTCATTTGGAAAGTAAGAAGAATTTTTATGTTGAATTTATGAGCCATTTCCTGACTGTTCGATTCCATGCGACTTAACTGCATCCGCGACGTATAAAATAGTGTCGGAAATAAATTGTTTAGTTTTTGATGTTCAAAGTGTCTGAATTCTAAAAGGACTCATCGGAAGGGCTCTCTGACTTAGTGGATTAAATGTGTTTTCGGTTAAGGATAAAAAAAGCTCTTTGCTGTCTGTTTCAGTTCTCCATATAAAGAAATACTTGTCGCTTTATAGATGGTATTGAAATGACACAAAAATAATTTGATGTTGTTGATCTTTTTTTCCCATTATGTCAATATTTATGAAAGATAAAAACAGATAAAACGTCTTCAGGTATTGTTGAAGCCTGAGGACCAATGCGTTAGCGCAGGGCCTTTGATACAACAGAGTTTCAAGTTCGAATCCTGACGGTGGCATGGATGTTTTTGAGTGGGGACGTTAAACTGCAGGTGCCGGTCTAATTAGCCCAATGTATGCACAAAACGACCGTAGAGCGTCAAACCAAACCAAGTCAAACCGAAAATTGGCTCCAAAACTATAAAAATTATTTTTCGAAGTAATGATCATTAAAACAAAAAAATTTTTTTAAGGTGTGTTGATTTTTATTTCAATTTATCCATTTCTTATTTGAGTTTCAAATGTATTTTATTAAAGTAAGATACGAATAATCAACATTATCAGTGGCGCAACTGCCCAATGGTGGGTCAATGCCGTCTTTCTGCGGGCAGATTTTACGGGGTAGAGTTGTCAGCCCTACGCCCAACGCTCTACGATCCTATTAGACCAAGTCCTACGATTTAAAGTGGATTTCGAACCACTACAAACATCCATGGCTTCGCCGGGACTCGAATCCGTGTCACCGAGTGCCAGAGAAGATACTATCACTGAATATTAATAATTGTCTAAAATATTTATAGTAAAATATAATTACAATTTCTTAATATTTTTGTATATAAAAATAAAAATAAATGATATTTCGGTCATTTATCCACCAAACTACTATTTTTGTGGAGATAATTACATTTACAACATGAAAATAATATTCATTTTTTAAAGGTTTTACTTACATATTTTCGTTTAAATTGAATGTCTTCGCTGGTTTCTTAGAAAAGGGGTTTTGAATTAATTATTTTCACCGCAGAAAACTTACGAAGAGAAATATATTTTTTGTCGTGTATACTTTACTTTAAATGGTGAAAAATGGTTGTTTATTTAAAGCAAATTGCATCACAAAGAAGAAATATTAAGGTAAAAAACACTCCTTAAAGTACACGGAAATAAAGATATTTTATAAACACGGTATTTGAGTTAAGAAACGTGTTTTATTTAAATCTTAATAATTACGTGTCTTTGCCTTGATACGTAATTTATGAGCTAAACTTTAATTTTTAAGAAACATTTTTTTTTTTATGTTGAGAAGAAAATAGTTGTTAATGTTTACACATAAAAGTAAATAATAAAAGATTACAGACTAAAATTAACTACTCAAAAGGAAAATAAAATAACTTTGAAGTGGATAAAACTTTTTTTTTCTTTACGAGAATTTATTTAATTATTTACTTTAGAGAATATAAGGTGCTTACATATGATAATACCAACAGATATATAAAATCATTTGACTTATGAAAGATCTACCAAAAATAAAACATAAAAATTAGCAATCAAATGCAATATTTTTACCAGTTTCAAAACTTGAAGGCGACTAATTTTATGAAAATTACGTCTCCTTTAATCACTTAGAAAGTTAAAAATAGTGTGAAATGATTTATGAAATATCACATATTCAGACTCTTTAAAAACAAAATAATGTTAAAGTTCTAAAGTGCGCATAAGAACTGCAGTAACTAAACTGAAAATCACTAGACAAATCAAAAGCTAACCAAATATCCAAAAGGTAAACGGCTAGAATAGAATAGATTTAAATATATATATATCAATGCATCAACACCAAAGGAGAGCTCACAAGACAGAAACTAGAAACACAAACATTTTGCACAACAAAAGACACAACAGTGTTTTCTGCATACAAATTGTATAAAAAATCTTCATAGCATTCGCAGTACAAAAACTATTTAAACATTATCGAGGTATAAACAGCAGTGGAGAGCTGACGAGAACGTACTAGTAGCACAAACATTTGGCACAACAGTATTTTCTATATGTAAATCGTATATCAAAATCTTCATAGTATTTTCAATACAAAAACCGCAAAATACTGCATATTCGGACTCCTCAAAAAGAAAGTATAGTAATGCTAAAGTTCCAAAGTCAGCATAGCAGCTACAGGAACTGAACTGAAAATCTTTAGACAAACATGAATATCCAAAGGTAAACTGCTAGAACAGCTTATATATATATATATATATATATAACGTATATATATAAACGGCGTTATTTGTTTTACAGAAAAATTGTCATTAAAGAGATAAATTTACATTATATGGTCCAATTTTTTATAGCTTTTGAAGTTGTTATTCTCATATTCTGGTCAGTAAATATAATGCTATTTGAGCCTGCTGAAATCACACCATGTACCGGTTTCAATCAACATCGTGTAATATCTTACAGAACGTATGTTAAAGCTTCCTGGCTCAGAAAAAAATACTGGGAATGTAAACTGTCAGAAGGTGAAATAAGCCAACCTTTTATATACTGCATCATTTATTTGGCAATCTAAAAAGTAGTCACAATTTTGACTGCCCGATATTGTTTTTCCACTTTAAGAAATAATAAAAACGGCGAAAGAAAATGAAATACCCAGTAATTTTCTAAAGCTTGTCTTCATTCTGAAATAATAATTCATCCTTCTTCAAATATTTATTTTTATGCCCCTTTTCCAACTGAAATGCGTAAGAAAATATTTTTTTTTCTTCTATGTTTTAGTTTTCGAATGAAATCCACCTATTACTGTTTTCACAGCAAATACTTATTTTTTTTTACGACTTCATGTTTTTCTTCTCTTGAAGCCATAAAATGACTGAAATAATAATATTGAATGCTAGTTCCTTTTTTTTTTTTTTAAATATTTTTATTAGAATTATTGGCAATGCGAATGATTGCCATGCTATCCAGTGGTATTATGGGTAAACGCATGCGCATTGGAATGAAAAAACCCTCGCCATTTAAGAAATAATTGTTCAAATAGTTCTTTCACAGCAAATAGTTCTTTTTTTTTTACGACTTCATGTTCCTCTGCTGTTGCTAGTTTCGTAGTTTTTTTTTTTTATTTATTAGGATTAGTGGCAACGCGAATGATTACCATGCGATCCAGTGGGATTGTGGGTAAACGCATGCGCATTCGAATAAAAAAAAACGCCGCACCACTTAAGAAATAATTGTTCTTGAAAAATTCCACGATTCTTTTCGCATAATCTCTCCATATATATCTATACCTTGAAAACATGGCCATTTCAGGAGAAATGGGCTTGTTTTCCATTCGAAGAGTAAGATGAATTTGTTATGTTGAATTTATGAGCCATTTCCTAACTGTTCGATTCCATGCGACTTAACTGCATCCGCGACGTATAAAATAGTGTCGGAAATAAATGTTTTGTTTTGATGTTCGAAGTTCCGAGTGACTCAATCAGAAGGGCTCTGTGACTTAGTGGAATAAATGTGTTTTCGGTTAGGAATGATAATAAAAGTAGGCCTCGAGACTCTCACCCGAGATAAAGTACTGTACAACCGGAACTCCCGCTGAGGTGATAATTCTCATGATTATTTCTTTTAAAAAAATGTTTAATTAAATCTCAAAGTATTCATTAAATAATGGATGTTTATTTTAATGCTTTTTAATATATATTTTTTCTAGTTTTCTTTTTAACAAACATTTAAAAATATTTTTTATTTAACATGTAAATTTTGAGTCACGGAAGCAAAATGATATGAAAATATATGAAAATTGATTCTTTATATTTTAGTAGATATATTTTTAACGACATTCACAAATGCAAATGTTCCAAACATAAATTAAAACAACTTTAACAAAATCGCAATTCAATCAATCTTATGTAACATTCTTAAATCCTACTTGGGGAATTCACTCTGAAAAATACTCTCAAATTAAAAAAGAAAAAAAAAAACGTCTTTCCAGCAGTCCTCACAGGAGTCTTTCGTGTAACCAAACCAACGAAACTAATTCTTCCTAATTCACTATAAAAGGAATTTTCACTTTACAAAATCCCTTTTATCCCCATCACCATCCGAAAAAGGGGAAAAAAAGTAAAACCCTTTCATTTAGAATAGATTTCTTTCTTTTTCGTTTTTCCGAGAAGAACGAATGTTCTAAAGTAGAACTATTATTAAAGTTTCATTCTTCTTGAAGCCAAAAGATGCACCTGTTCTTTTGGTTTTTGGTTTTGTCCTCCATGGATGAATGGAAACGCCATACCGGACGACTTGTAGTGCCAAGAGGAGTGCAATTTGTTTTTGCATTTCCAAAGATTCCTTTTGAAGACGTCGTTTCGAACGAAAAATAAAAATGGCTTTTGAAGGAAGTAAACTACTCAACCCTAATTCAAGCATCGGTGAAGAGAGTTTTTAATCAATGCCTCATTCTTTTTACGCCTTTGGGCTTTTGAAAGCGGAATTCACAAACTTTTTGAGTTAAACATTAAATATACCATATTAGATGTCATAAAGTAAACATAAAAATATGTTAAGAAATGTGTTTACATTTAATGAAAAACGCTGTACTTTTTACTAAAGGAGACCAAAGTCAACTGAATAGCAAAAAGGGACTGAAAAAATTCTCTATTTTATAATAAGGTTTTTTTGTGCTAATCGTAAACTGCAATAATAGTTAGGGATATGCGTGTGGTCAGTGTTATTTTAGGGTAGAACTGAATTATTTTTTAAATAATATAAGACATGTTTAGCTATCATATTTACTAAAATTGCACCACATTACACTAGAAACAAAATTAGATACCAAGTATTTACAAAATCATCTTAAAAGTCAGTTCGTTTAAAGGTCTTTGTGCCCTCTACCGACTGGATCTCTTCACTCAACTCTGCACACTCCCTTTTATCTTTCTCACTCTCCCATTATCGATTCCAAAGTCTAACGGCCGAAAAAAACGTGCAAAGTCCGAAATCTAACATAAGGGTCAACTCACCCTTGAAAGGAGAATTTATCAACCTTGAACCATTCGCCGTTGGCTATATTTTTGTATCAGGAAGACACGGTGGATCCTTACTCCGTCTATTCTTAAATAAACATCCATCCTTGATTAAAGATAGCCCTCCAACGTTGATTATAAATAAGCATCCATCTTTGAAACCATCCTTGATTATAAATAAGCCTCCTTCTTTGAAACCATCCTTGATTGTAGACAGCCATCTATCGCTTGACTATAAATAACCATCCTTGATTAAAGATAATCATCCATCCTTGAAAATCATCCTTGATTAAAGATAATCATCCATAAAGAAAACCATCCTTGATTAAAGATAACCATCCCTCCTTGAAAACCATCCTTGATTAAAGATGACCATCCATCCTTGAAAACCCTTGATTAAAGATAACCATCCATCCTTGAAAATCCTTTGATTAAAGATAACCATCTATCCTTGATGAAAGATAAACCCTCCTTGATGAAAGATGACCATCCATACCTGAAAACCCGTGATTAAAGATAACCATCCATCCTTGAAAACCATCCTTGATTAAAGATAACCATCCATCCTTGAAAACCCTTGATTAAAGATAACTATCCATCCTTGAAAACCCTTGATTAAAGATAACCATCCATCCTTGATGAAAAATAACTATCCATCCTTGAAAGCCTTATTTTATATGTGAGACTCGTATGAGATTTTTCCGTGAATACAATTGAGTAATGTTTCTTATAATGTGTGTGCAGAAGGTTTACGTAAACTACTTTACATACGTTACTTCAAGTAACAATTTACGTTTTATTGTAAACATCATTGAATATGTGACACCATTATCTTTGATATTTTACATAATCTAATTCTCAAATTCCTATCAAATTCTTTCTAGATATTGAAATATCAAGAGAAAGACACAGAATTCGCCTAGGAACATTGAATTAATTACTCTCAAACATTCAAGGATCTTGATTATGGTGGTGCATATTTAATCTACTATGTGAAATAACACAGAATATGGCACTACGTTTTCAATGGTGTTAGCAAGGAAATGGATAAGATTATAAATATTCTCTTTCATAGAAAGGATTCTAAAAAACTTAATTGTATAGGTCTAATATTATTACTGCATTTACTTTAGTAAAAAAATTATTAGTCAATAATATTATAGTGATTTAAATAAAAAGTTATCTAACCTTTAACCGTATGCAATGGATAATTATTGAAAAATATTTTTTTACCATCGTTGATGTCATAATGTTTCGTTTTTATTGAGTTTAATCAATTTTAGAAATAATGATAACCGGGGTGGGGAAGGGGGTTACCCAAAACAAAAATATTCAATAAAATAAAAGGTGCAAAAGCCGAAAACCCGAAACTCAGGTACGAGCGGAATGTGCGAAAGATACTTCCTCTCCGGGTAAGAATCTGTAGGCCAACTAATACGCAGGGTTGCGTTAAATATATTTCCTCTTGTGATGAAAGATTATAAACTAAAAAAAGGGTAGTACTATCTCTCTCAGTCTCGAGGCCTGCTAACCATTTCTCCTGAATGCCACAGTGTGTAGGAGGAAACACGGTTAAATTAAATATCTTAAGTTGAGCAATAAATAAGAATTAAAATTTCTTTCATATTATAAAATTTTTAATTTTCTAAGTGATTAAAGGAGACATAATTTCCATAAAATACGTCGTCTTCGACATTTTGAAACAAATGGTAAAATATTGCGTTTGATTGCTAATATTTATGATTTATTTTTGGTAGATCTTTCATAAGTCACAGTTATTTTATATAGCCGTTGATCTTATTATATATAAGCACCTGTTCTTCTCTGAAATAAATAATTAAACAAATTCTCGTAAAAAAAAAAGAAGTCTTATAAACTATACACTTAAACACTACACTTTTTGTGTAGTTAATTAAAGTCGGTAATCTTTTTATTATTTACTTTAATGTGTACCCATTAACAACATTTTCTTCTCACACATTAAAAAAGAAATGTTTCTTAAAAATTAAAGTTTAGCCCATAAATTACGTATCAAGGCAAAGACAAGGAATTATTAAGATTTAAACGAAACACGTTTTGTAACTCAAATACCGTGTTTATAAAATATCTTTATTTCCGTGTGCTTTAAGGTGTGTGCTTTTAACCTTTAATATTTCTTCCGTGTGATGCAATTGCTTTAAATAAACAACCATTTTTCACCATTTAAAGTTAAGTATACACGACAAAAAAAGATATTCTCTTCGTAAGTTTTCTGCGGTGAAAATAATTAACTCAAAACCTCTTTTCTAAGCAACCGGCGAAGACATTCAGTTTAAAAGGAAATTCAGAGAAGTAAAAGTTTTAAAAAAGGAATATTATTATTTTCATGCTGTAAAAGTAATTATCTCCATGAAAATTGTAGTTTGGAAAATTACCAAAATATACATTTTTTATATACAATTATTAAGAAATTGCGATTTTATTTTACTATAAATATATTATATATTTTTTAATAATCCGTATACGTGCTTTACTTTAATAAAATTGATTTGAAACCTAAATATGAAATGAATAACTTAAAATAAAAATCATTGCTTCTTACGTCTACACTTCTAAGTCGAAATTCGGCCTCGCGCTACGCTCGAAATGTACTTCCTCTACGGCTGAGAGTCTGTAGGCCAATTAATGCGTTGGGATGCGCTACATATATTTTCTCAGAGGAAGCGCCAGATACGATCCTCTCGGGTGAGAATCTCGAGACAGTCTGAACATTTCTCCTGAATGCTAGCTCTTGCCAGTGCGTAGGAGGAAGCACTGTTACAGTTTTAAATTTTAAACGAATATATCTAGTTACTAAAAATAAGTAGAAATTCTAAAAAAATTTTGATACGAAGATCTGCATGAGAATTGCTACAAAAGGTTGTAAATGTAAAAGTGTTCATTGGTTTTGATGCTATTTAAGTGTTCATTAAACCTATCTTAAACATACACATCTAATCATTTGTAATCGTAATCACTTTTATCATAATGTCTTTAATATTATAAAATAATGAAAATTTATTGAAATCAGAACAGCATTTAAAGCTGGCACTAAAAATATTTATCTTTCAGAAAATCAAAAATAAAAATTAATAGTATAAAAGTTAACATCATTAACGCTTCTACCAAAGTAGAAGTAAATATCTTCAGTGACAATTAGATTGTAGAATGAGTTAACGATAATTTATTTGCATATTGGAGAAAAATTTCTATTTTGAAAGCAGTTTTATTAATCTCCTACGAAAAGAATTAGAAAAACAAATCAATATAATAACAATATTATCTTGAACAAAATGTACTTATGACTATGAAATTCGTTATTTAAAAAGACATACAAATTTACATTCATTTAATACTTGTATACAAACATATTATATATTACATCTTGTTGGTATATTTCAAATACTATGTAGTGCCATAGCCAACATATGATATATGCCATATCCAACTAGTATAAGTAATATACTGACTTAAAAAATAAATTACCTAGCTGTCAAAGTTGAATTGAAAATAAATGAACCTATAATAGGATCGTAAGAAATACATTTTTCTTAGGATGAAACACATAAGTTGTGTTTGACTTTGAGTCATTAATCATTACTTTTAGAGATTTGTAAGACAGGTTTTTAAAAGATTTTTTTTTCTTATCATCTTTAATAATAAACATTCAAATTATGTGTAAATTCTTTAGCAATATTTATTTGAATTTTATTCTTTGAATTTAATTTTCTTCTTTGTCATTTTGACCCTGTTTCTTGTTTAGTTGGATATTAAAATCATTTTTAGAAATATATTTACATAACATTTTATTAGTTCTATATATATTTTATATTCATATTTTTATTAGTTAGTTAGTTTCTCTTTGTTAGAAACACATACGAAAAAAAAAAAATAAATAAAAAAAAATTAAGAAAAAAAATTCTTTAGTGGCCTGGTGGTTTTTGAAAAGGAGCTCGGTTTCCAAACCTAGTAGTGAATCTGAATTGAGTATTCCTGGGTCTATGCTAAAGATGGGTTGAATAAATCTATAAGTCTGAAAGTCCCATATTTTGTCTCCTACTGCGGTGTGCACAATTATAATGTAGTATTCAAATCGTCTATGGTGGCTCCTGAATAACGCTGAATGTGCTATATTTCTGCTAGTTCAATAGCATTTAACTTCAACACAAGTATCTAGTATTTGAAAAGAGTCTAGTCTAGTGTCTAGTCTTGACCGAAATTCATTTATAGAGAAATTCTTGAGATGCTGTAATATTTTTCCTATGGGAAGATTGTAGCATTTCGTTCCCAGGAGAGAGGAATGTATATTTTTAAGAAGCACATAATTACAACCTGTCACTCAAATCTGACAGCAGATAATCAGTGTCATGGATAAAAAGACCTCATGAAATCGATTCTCTGTGCGATCTTTATAGGTCCAAACAATGACAGACGGAATATAGACTACACCTTGAGTTGTTGCATCGTAATTGGTGATAGACCATGGGCTGAGAAAGTGTCTACTCAAATGAGAAGTGAGGGGAAGCTGACCTCTCCTTTTGACAAATTTTTTAAAGAGGTTTTTGGAGAAGAAAGGAGAGAGTTCTGGGAGAAGTCGACGAGAAATGTTGATTTTTCTTTTCCTCTGAAGTGACAGAACAGGCTGGAGTTTCCACCTGTTTGCAAAATGAGCCCCTTTGGGTTTCGTGTATCCCACCGTGTGATAATTAAGGTCTGTCCGCAGATCTGATGCAATAGATTCGCCTTAAATTTGAAAACTCTGAAAATTTCCGTCGTTGGAGTGAGTTGCACTTTCAAATCAAATTTAATTCTTTATTTTTAATTTTTTGTAAATAATTAATAATAATACACAGAGTTCTGTATGTACGTATATATAAAATGCTTGTAAATGAAAATTAATGTGTTCCCATGAACCTGAAAGGGGTCTTTCTTGAAGCCATTATAGGTCTTGTATAGGCCGAGACGTTACATTAAAAAAGAGACAATTTTTTAAATTTAATTTTATAGTTAAATATAATACACTTTAAAATCAAATACTTCAAATTAAATAGAAGCATTCAGTTATCTATTATTAAAATCAAGCACTAGATATTATAAAAAAAAAGAAGTTGAAAATTTTTCAAATTAGGGCATGCCAATAAAAGTATTCCACTTTCAAATTTTAATAAAATATTAATGTTATTAAAATAAAGTTATTTTATTTGAAAGGTTTTTAAAACACTCAAACTTTATAAATATCTGTCTAATTAATTCAAAAATTAAAATAATTCTCTTATATATTTTTTTTTGAAACTTTGAGAAGAATTGATGAAGATGACAAGAAATTAAACAAATTTTTACTGAGTAATTTGATTTCGAAGTCTTTAAAAATTCTCCCAAAGATATGCAAGATTCAGGCTAAATATTCACCGATAATTGACATTTTTGACGTATTAATTAAACGTTAAACTAAGAAAATGGACGTAATTATCCACGGCGTCATAAACGTTAATGTATGTCATTAATTTTAATATCTAATCGTTTTGTAATTACTTTAAAAAGTAAAAATATCTTTGGCTGCAACCTTTGATAAAAGTTGATATACGAGTCAATTTAAATGGATCTTAAGTTATATACTTTTTAAAAGTGTTGTATAATGTAACTGTAACCTTCTCTTAAATACGTAACTTATATGTTAAATTATCGTTAGCTTTCTAAAACGTTCCTTTTATATAGGAATTCTGGGCCTGAATGGCCGAGTGGCTAGCGCTCTGGCGTTCGGTACCACAGGCTTCGGGTTCGAGTCCCGGCAGTGCCATGGATGTTTGTAGTGGTTCGGAACTCACTTTAAACCGTAGGTCCCGTTCTAATATGATCGTAGAGCGTTGAGGGAGCATTACTACTCCGCGTCCGTGGCTTATCTTCAAGTTACACGAACCCCCAGGGTAATGCAAAGTGCGTAACGTCTGTGCAGCGCTTAGCTTAAGGCATCCAAGACCAAACTGTATAAGTGTTTGCCAGCTGCATTAGAAAAAAAAATATATATATGAATTCTTTTTATATGAACAAAAATAAGTGTTCAAAAGTAGGGTTAGGCATCATTTGCCATAAAATGGAAACATATTTTTTTTAAACCTTGAATTGTTCAAGTTTATTAAATGTGCATAAAAATAATAATAGCGACCTTCACAGGTCGAAATAATCACAGATGGGATATGGACTACACCATGAGTTGTTGCATCGTGATTGGTGATAGACCATGGTCTATCAAAAGTCTTTCATATTAATATTACATAATGTTTTTTACTTCATCATAACTATTCATCATTAATTATTTTTCCAAACAATTCAAAATTTGTACTTTTCATTCCAACATGAGGAAACATTTACTTCTACAAATAAATTCATAAAATAATATATCATATTAATATATATAAAAGATCTGAAATTATGAGGTCCGAAATTATGTATAAAATATTGAAGGATTAAAATTGCATATAAAATGTTGGGGATATATTGTACACTAAAATTGTGTACAAAATATCAAATAACTGAAACTATATATTAAGTATTAAAAATTAAAATTGTGTAAAAAATATTGAGAGATAAATTGCCACAAAAAATATTGTTGGCTAAAATTGCTTTAAAAATGTCGAAGAACTAAAATTGCATATGAAGTGTTGAGGATTAAAATTATTTATAAAACGTGCAGCACTAAGTAAATTGTATAATAAATGGTGAAGACTAAAAGTATTTAATAAATGTTGAAGTCTAAAACAGTGCAAAAAATATTAAGAGTTAAAATTGTTTAAAAATATAGAGGACTAAAATTATGTGTACAATGTTGAAGATTAAAATTGTATTTAAAATTGTGTGTCTTTGGCTTAGAAACTTTAATTTTTTCAATTCCTTCTATTAGCTTACACTCTCCCTATATATATCTTGTTCAAATTTTCAATCGTTCGTAAAATTCTTTTTATTGGTTAACTCAAGTTCAAATACATTTTTTTAACTTTTAGTGGATGGCACTATGTTAATACAATTTTTTAAATATTAATTCATTAATTAAATATAATTAATTAATTTTAATTTTTAGATTTAAGTTGCATGTATCTACGTATAGATGGCGTCAGATAAATTTTAAAAAATGAATGAAAATTATTTATAAAGGACTTTCTGCAATAGAGTAAAAAAAAAAAAAAGTAGGAATTGACTTTAAAAATTTTTTTTTTTATATTATTTGTTTTAATTTTGCTTTTCTTTAATTTTTTTCTTTTATTTTTAAACTTTTTATAATTTTTATACTTTCTAAAGTGAATTCTAAATCAGATTCGTTTGAATTTAGTAAATATTTTTCATGTGTAATGCAGGAAACAGTTTCAGAAAACTCATTTGAGATTCTACAGGAAGCTCAATTTACGGAAGGTTTGAACAAAGCTAAGTAATATAAGGAAAAAGAAAAGAATAACGCCTACGTAATGCATTTTAAATTACGATTTCACTGAATTGCATTAGATAAACAGGAAAATAATTGGGTACTTTCTAATATGGAATTTTATTTTCAATTCCGATGGGAAAGATAAAAAACAATAACTTTTTCTAATAAAAATGACGAGTTTAAAAAGTAATTATATTTAAGTAGTGCTGCCTAAGCTATACCATTAATCATAATAAATGCGACTCAGCCAACTTATAAGCATAAACTTCTTCAAAACATTGACATTTTTATACTTATTTATTATAATTTTTTGATTGTATAAAAATTATTACCCTTGAAATCATGGATATTGTTTTGGGGAACTTTTTCGTGTCCTTGATCAGTTTTCCGTTTCCTTGACCACTTTCAACGTTTCTTATTGATTTATTTTTAAAATTTCTTTCATAAGATATTCTTATTAGATTATTTGAATTTCTTTCGCAGGCTATTTTATAAAATCGTTCGAATTCTATAGTTTTTTAAAATTTCTTTTGCATGCTATTTTATAAAATTGTTTCTCATTCTATAGTTTTTTAAAATTTCTTTTATTTTTTTTTAAATTTCGGACTTTTATGAAATCGTCCGGAATTCTATAGTTTTTTAAAATTTCTTTTTGCATGCTATTTTATAAAATTGTTTCTCATTCTATAGTTTTTTTAAAATTTCTTTTGCGGACTTTTTATGAAATCGTTTTTTTTAAATTTTTATAAAAATCGTTTGGAATTCTATAGTTTTTTCTAAATTTCTTTCATGCTATTTTATAAAAATTGTTTCTCATTCTATAGTTTTTTTAAAATTTCTTTTGCATGCTATTTTATAAAATTGTTTCTCATTCCATAGTTTTTTTAAAATTTCTTTTGTGGACTTTTTATAAAATCGTTTGGAATTCTATAGACTTTTTTTTAAAATTTCTTTCGCAGGCTATTTTATAAAATCGTTTGGAATTCTATAGTTTTTTAAAATTTCTTTTGCATGCTATTTTATACAGTCGTTTGGAATTCTATAGTTTTCTAAAATATTTTTAATTTCAGTATTTAATTTTTCTTGAACTTGTTAAATGAATAAAAAAAAATCTGTACGAAAAGAAATGTACGATATGCTATTTCAATTTTGCTAATTTATAATGAATATCAACACTTTTTCATAAAAACTATTGTTACAATCAGTGTGCGTGCGATCAAATTTGGCCACGCAAATAAAATTATCTATTTTTGTATTAAACATTGTATTTAATGACATTTTTATTACTGGAAGTATTAATAAAATTTTTATATGAATTCATTTATAGTTAGTAATAATTTCCATTCTTATTTCAAATCAAAACAATCTCAAAATAATTAAAGCAATTATACGAATTAATATCAGCAAAATCTGCAAATAATATTTTACAAATTGAATTCTTTTTTTTAAGGATTTATTCTCTACTGATATTTGTAGAACTTAGAGTTAATTAAGCTTTAAATTTACACAAAATAATTTTTAGTTCCACTAATTTACATTTTTAAAGTTTTGATTTAATTTTTTCTGATAAAAAAAATGAAAGAGAATAATTTTGACATTTTTATAGTACCAAAATAGAAGCAAAAATTTCTCATTAAAAATAATTTTTCTGAAAATCATATTCATTCAATTATTAATGTTAGCATTGTATTTAATATTTTTTTATTAATAATTCTAATTTATTATTTTTTTTCTTAATTATTCACAAAAAGTATTTTTTTTTATTCAAAATCTTTGCCTTGAGAATTTTTTTCTCTCAAGAATTTAGCATTTTAGTGAGACGAAAGACAAACCACTGTATTTGATAAAGTTAATTGAAGACGTTTTTTATTTCTCCGTCAAAGTAAATTTATATTTCAAACATTAAAAATACATTTTTAACATCCAGAAAAAAATAATCTTTTTTGACGTACTAATTAGACACTCAATTTAAAAAATGACTACATGCCATCGTAAGATTTAATGTAAGCGTTTCATTAAAAATTTGCATCAGTTACTATAATTAAAACTTCACAATGCATGTTTAATTGTTCTCTATTTTTATTACATAAAATAGAATCGTTTTTAAGTAACAGGGAAAGCTAATTTACAGGAAAGCTAATTTTTGCGAAATCATAATTTCATTAATGGTTGAAATATAAATAATGAGAAAAGAATTGATCAAGTTTAAAAAAGAGCGAATAACTTAAAGAAACTTTTTTTTAATAATTTTTTTTTTTTTCAAAGGTCTTAAAATAGAACATTATTAGTACTGTAATATTTTTTTCGCGGAAGAGATATACTATTTCTGTTCGCAGGGGAAAGGAATACATATTCTTTAACAAGTGCATAATAACAACCTATCACACATATCTGACAGCATACGAGTAGCATCGTAGTATTTATATTTCATGCAATTAGTGTTTTGTACTAATGAGAACAACCTGTCACTCTAATTTGACAGCAGATATTCAGTGTCACAGATTATGAGACCTCATGAAAGTAGCGATTGTCTGTTCAGAGGTCGAAACAATTGTAGATGGCATATGCACTATGTAATGAGTAATTGCATCGTGATGGGTGATATACCATGGGCTCAGGAAGTATCCACACCAATCAGAAGTGAAGTAAGCTGACACCCTCCTCTTGAAGGATTTTCTTAAAGGGAGGGTTTTCAAGAAGGAGAAATGTTCTGTGACGAGTTGACAAGAAGTGGTGTCTTTTGCTTTTGTTTACAAATTGAGTTTCTTGTAGATTCGTGTATCACGCCGTGTGATAATTAAGGTCTGCCGCAGACCTGATGAAATAGATTAGTCGTAGATTCGAGAAGTCTGAAAATTTCCGTCCTTGGAGTAAACTGCGTGAATCAAATAAATTGTAATAAATAGAGTTCTGTTTATACATATATATATATATAATGATTGTAAATAAAAATTAAAGTGCTCCCATGAACCTGAAATTGGCCCTCTTCTTGAAGCCATTATAGGTCGAGCATAGTCCAAGACGTTATAATGCTTAAAAAAGAGACATTTTTTAAATTTCAATTTATAGTTAAATATAATACACGTTAAAATCAAATACTTTTAATTAAATAGAAGCATTTAGTTATCTATTATTAAAATCAAGCACTAGATATAATAAAAAAAAAAAAAAAAAAAAAGAAGTTTCAAATTTTTCATATTAGGGCATGCTAATAAAAGTATTCCGCTTTCAAATTTTAATAAATGAATAATGTTATTCATAAAGGATAGCTATTTTACTTGAAAGGTTTTAAAAATACTGAAACTTTAAATATCTGTCTAATTAATTCAAAAATTAAAATAATTCTTTTAGAGAATATATATTTTTTTGAAACTTTGAGAAGAATTGATGAAGATGACAAGAAATTAAACGAATTTTTACTGAGTAATTTGATTTCGAAGTCTTTAAAAATTTTTCCCAAAGATATGCAAGATTCAGGCTAAATATTCACCGATAATTGACATTTTTGACGTATCAATTAAACGTTAAACTAAGAAAATGGACGTAATTATCCACGGCGTCATAAACGTTAATATATGTCATTAATTTTAATCGTTTTGTAATTACTTTAAAAAGTAAAAATATCTTTGGCATCTATAATACTTTGGCTGCAATCTTTGATAAAAGTTGATATACGAGTCAATTTAAATGGATCTCAAGTTACATTCTTTTTAAAAGTATTGTATAATGTAACTGTAACCTTCTCTTAAGTAGGTAACTTATATGTTAAATTATCGTTAGGTTTCTAAAACGTTCCTTTTTATATAGGAATTCTGGGCCTGAATGGCATTTGAGTGGCTAGCGCTCTGGCGCTCGGTACCACAGGTTTCGGGTTCGAGTCCCGGCAGTGCCATGGATGTTTGTAGTGGTTCGGAACTCACTTTAAATCGTAGGTCCCGGTCTAATATGATCGTAGAGCGTTGAGGGAGCATTGTTACTCCGCGTCCGTGGCTTATCTTCAATTTACACGAGCCCCCTGGGTAATGCAACGTGCGTAACGTCTGTGCAGCGCTTACCTTAAGGCATCCAAGACCAAGCTGTATAAGTGTTTGCCAGCTGTATTAGAAAAAAAAAAATGTATATATGAATTCTTTTTATATGAACCAAAAATAATTGTTCAAAAGTAGGGTTAGGCATCATTTGCCATAAAATGGAAACATATTTTTAAACCTTGAATTGTTCAAGTTTATTAAATGAGCATAAAAATAATAATAGCGACATTCACAGGTCGAAACAATTACAGATGGGATATGGACTACACCATGAGTTGTTGCATCGTGATTGGTGATAGACCATGGTCTATTAAAAGTCTTTCATATTAATATTATATAATGTTTTTATTTCATCATAACTATTCATCATTAATTATTTTTCCAAACAATTCAAAATTTGTACTTTTCATTCCAACATGAGGAAACATTTACTTCTACAAATAAATTCATAAAATAATATATCATATAATAATATATATAAAAGATCTGAAATTATGAGGTCCGAAATTATGTATAAAATATTGAAGGATTAAAATTGTATATAAATGTTGGGGATATATTGTACACTAAAATTGTGTGAAAAAAAAATATTGAGAGATAAATTGCCACAAAAAATATTGTTGGCTAAAATTGCTTAAAAATGTTGAAGAAGTAAAATTACATATAAAGTGTTGAGGATTAAAATTATTTATAAAATGTGCAGCACTAAGTAAATTGTATAATAAATGGTGAAGACTAAAAGTATTTAATAAATGTCGGTCTAAAACAGTGCAAAAAATATTAAGAGTTAAAATTGTATAAAAATATTGAGGACTAAAATTATATATAAAATGTTGAGGATTAAAATTGTATTTAAAATTGTGTGCCTTTTTAGAAACTTTAATTTTCAATTCCTTTTATTAGCTCATACTCTCCTTATATATATCTTGTTCAAATTTTCAATCGTTCATAAAATACTTTTTATTCATCCACTCAAATTCAAATACATTTTTTTAAACTTGTAGTGGATGACACTGGATGTTAATCAGTTTTTTTTCAAATATTAATTCCGTAATTAAATTTAATTAATTAATTTTAGGGTTTTTTTAGATTTAAATTGCATATATCTACCAATAGATGGCGCCAGATAAACTTAAAAAAAATGAATGAAAATTATTTATAAAGGACTTTCTGCAATATAGTTAAAAAAAGTAGGAATTGACTTTAAAATTTTTTTTTTATAATACTTGTTTTAATTTTACTTATATTTAATTTTTTTTATTTTTTAAACTTTTTATAATTTTTATACCTTTGAAGTGAATTCTTAATCACATTCGTTTGAATTTAGTAAATATTTTTTCATGTGTAATGCAGGAATGCAGGAAACAATTTTCAGCGAACTCATTTGAGATTCTGCAGGAAGCTCAATTTACGGGAAGGTTTGAACAAAACTAAGTAATATAAGGAAAAAGAAAAGAATAACGCCTACGTAATGCATTTTAAATTACGATTTCTCTGAATTGCATAAGATAAACAGGAAAAATTGGGTACTTTTCTAATATGGAATTTTATTTTCAATTCCGATGGGGAAATATAAAAAACAATAATTTTTTTCTAATAAAATGATTTAGTGTAAAATTAATTATATTTAAGTAGTGTTGCCTAAGCTATATAATTAATCATAATAAATGTGACTCAATCAACATATAATCGTAAACATCTTCAAAACACTCACATATTTTTTTATATGTTTTTAATTCTATAAAAAATTATTATCTATAAAAATTTGAGTTATTATGGGCACGTGTGCTTCATCAGTTTTTCGTTCCCTGACCACTTTGAGTTTCTTATTGGCATATTTTTAAAAATTTCTTTTACAAGCTATTCTTATTAGTTTATTTACAATTTGTGTATGGGCTTTTTTTATTAAAAACTTTTAGCGTTTTCTTGTATAAAATGGTTTGGAATTTTATAGTTTTTTACAATTTCTATCACGTGCTTTTATAAAATCATTTGAATTTTATAGTTTTTTACAATTTCTATCACGTGCTTTTTTTTATAAAATCGTTTGGAATTTAATAGTTTTACATTTTCTATCACGTGCTTTTTATAAAAATCGTTTGGAATTTTATAGTTTTTTACAATTTCTATCACGAGCTTTTTTAAAAAATCGTTTGGAATTTTATAGTTTTTTACACTTTCTATCACGTGCTTTTATAAAATCATTTGGAATTTTATAGTTTTTACAATTTCTATCACGTGCTTTTTATAAAATCATTTGGAATTTTATAGTTTTTTACAATTTCTATCACGTGCTTTTTATAAAATCATTTGGAATTTTATAGTTTTTTACAATTTCTATCACGTGCTTTTTTATAAAATCGTTTGGAATTTAATAGTTTTTTTACATTTTCTATCACGTGCTTTTTTATAAAATCGTTTGGAATTTTATAGTTTTTTACAATTTCTATCACGAGCTTTTTTAAAAAATCGTTTGAATTTTATAGTTTTAAAAAAAAATATCTTTTGCGTTCTCTTTTATAAAAATCGTTTTGAATTCTATAGTTTTTAAACTTTTATTTAACATGTCTTTTTTTTTTCAGTTTTGAAGGGTAACTGATGAACATAATTTATTGCCTGAATCTGATTTATTGATACTTTTACTTTCTTTGTTTATTTAAGATTGCTGTTATGTCTTTGTTCTTACATTAAATTCTAAACTTTATCGATAACCCATATAGCTGATTAGCCAATTAAATTTTTAAATTTTTTATTCCAAATGATTATCCACATTTTCAATTTCTAATTTCTAAAATATTTTTAATTTCAGCGATTAATTTTTGGACCTGTTAAATAATTAAAAATTCTGTACGAAAAAGTAATGTAGGATATGCTATTTCAATTTTGCTAATTTATAATGAATATTACCACTTTTTCATAAAAACTATCGCTGCAATCAATGTGCATTCGATCAAATTTGGCCAAGCAATAAAATTATCTATTTTTATACTAAACATAGTAGTTAATGGCATCTGTTAATTGGAAATATTAGCCAAAATTTTTATATGAATTTATTTATAATTATTTAGTAACAATTTCTGTTCTTGTTTCAAACCAAAGCAATCTGAAAATAATTGAAGCAATTACAAGAGTAAATTTGAGCAAAATCTACAAATAATGTTTTACAAATTGAATTTTTGTTTTAATGATTTATTCTCTACTAATAATTGAAGAACTTAGAGTTAATTAAGCTTTAAATTTACTCATAATCATTTTTTAGTTCCACCAATTTACATTTTTAAAGTTTTGATTTAACTTTTTTGATAAAAAAAAAGAAAGTAATTTTTTCAGAAACAGTACCAAAATAGAAGCAAAATTCGTCATTAAAAATAGTTTTCTGAAAATTATATTCATTCAATTATTAATGTTAGCACTGTATTTAATATTTTTTATTAATAATTCTAATTTAATATTCTTTTCTTAATTATTCTCAAAAAATTATTTTTTATTCAAAATCTTTGCCTTGAGATTTTTCTTTTTCAAGAATTTAGCTTTTAGTGAGACGAAAGACAAACCACTGTATTTGATAAAGTTAATTGAAGACGTTTTTTTTTCTTCGTCAAAGTAAATTTATATTTCAAACATTAAAAATACATTTTTTAACGTCCAGAAAAAAATAATCTTTTTTTGACGTACTAATTAGACACTCAATTAAAAAATTACTACATGCCATCGTAAGATTTAATGTAAGCAATTCATTAAAATTTTCATCAGTTACTATGATTAAACTTCACAATGCATGTTTAATTGTTCTTTATTTTTACAACATAAAATAGAATCGTTTTTATTATGCAACGTTACAGAGAAAAGCTAATTTTTGTGAAATCATAATTCCATTAATGGTTAAAATATAAATAATGAGAAAAGAATGAATTGAAGTTTAAAAAGGGCGAATAATTTAAAAGAAAACTTTTTTAAAAATAAATTTTTTTTTTCAAGGTCTTAAAATAGAACATTATTAAAAAGTAGAATTGTAGCATTTTTTCCCACGGAAGAGATATAGCATTTCTGTTTCTCTCTGAAAATGAATATATATTCTTTAACAAGTGCATAATAACAACCTAGCACTCAAATCTGACAGCATATAAGCAGTACGTGGATATTTATATTACATGCAATTAGTTTTTGTACTAATGAGAACAAACCTGTCGCACAAATTTGACAGCAGATAATCAGTGTCATGGATAATGAAACCTCATGAAATTAGCAATTGTCTGTGAGATCTTCACAGGTCGAAATAATTACAGATAGGAAATGGACTATGTCATAAGTTGCTGCATCGTGACGGGTGAAAGACCAAACTGAGGAAGTGTCCATGGACTGAGTGTCTCATGCGGACTGAAGAAGTGTCCACAACAATGAGAAGTGAGGGAAGTTGATTTCGTTCTCTTGACAGATTTTCTTAAAGGGATACTTTTGGAGAAGAGAGGTAGAGTGTTCTGCTACGAATCGACAAGAAGAGATGTCTTTTGCTTTGAAGTAATTGAATAGGCCGGAGATTCCACTTGTTTACAAAGTGACCTCCTTGCGGGTTCGTTATCTTTCCATGTGATAATTAAGGCCTGTCATAGACCGGGTGCATTAGATTCGTCATAGACTGGAGAATTCTGAAAATCTCTGACCTTGGCGTGAATTGCACTTGCGATTCAAATTATCTTTAATTTTATTTTTGTAACTAGAGTTCTGTACATATATATAATGCTTGTAAATTAAAATTAAAGTGTACCCATGAGCCTGAAAGTGGTCTCTTCTTGAAGCCGTTATAGGTCTAGTATAGGCCAAGACTTTTACACTACTATAATTATTTATGTTCGAAAGAATAATTTTTCAATAAATAGGTTGAGAAAAACTATTTATTAGGTGCAAACGATTTTTAATCAAATATTAAATTAACCAAAAACCTTTTTAATTATATTTCATATTTCTTGTTAATAAAAAGCTTAATTAAAAATGCAAATAATGGAAAAGCACGGTCAAATGTTAATTTCAAAGACAGTATAAATTACTTAATAAAAACTTACTTTTTTTATTATATATTTCCGCTTAAATTCTTAAAATAGAACACATTTTGGCGATAAGAATTAGATTTTGTTTAATTTACTGGTGCAATTACTATTTATGCTTGAAAGAGCAGTTAATTTTAATTGATGGATAGAAAAGCATAAAAATATTCATGACTCGAAAACGATTTTTAATCTAATGCCAACTTTAATTAAAACTTTTATTATTATCTTTTATATTTCCTGATGATGCAATGGTTTTGTCAGATATCAAATTCAGCAAAATATATAATGAAGAATTTTATTTTATTTCTCTGTTCAATAATGAATTCTTAAATTGAAATCGTTAGAGATAGATTAATTTTTATTCTTTTCGAATATTTTTGGCATTCCATTCATTTTCCAGTTCATAAAGTCCATTTTTCAATTACACTTCTTTTTTGGAAGAAGAAGAAGCCTTTATTTTATTCTGAAGTAGTTCAAACACAAAGATGAAGAAGAAGAATACAAAAGATGAAAAAAAAAAAAAGCATCGTAAGACATTTCAAAATGCAAATTGCCGTTCTCAGAGGCTGGCACCTAACTCTTTTATCTTGCTGGAAAACTGGACTCACGAAACCAAGAAAAGAAATAATTCTTTTCTTTTTTTTTTTTTACTTGTATTCTTGGAGAACTCTCGTGACGTATCTTTTCTACTTAATCCATGTTCCATGTAAATTTCGAATCTCTAGCGTCTTAATCGCATGGAAGAAGAACATCTTCTGCAACAGTCTTAAATAATGGTCATAGTGGAAGATATTAATCTTGCCATCGAATAAAATTCAGAAAGAATACCTACCATTTATTTTAGTCAAAGTTCTTGGAAAAACCTTGTAAGTAGTTCTACAGATACTTCGTAGATTTTATTTTTACTTGCTTGATAAAATCAAAAGTCATAGAATAAAAAGTTTTAAGGAAGTTTTCTTTGTAATAAAATGTCCTACGTAAGATGTCCTACATTTGAGTTATATTTTTAAAAAAGATGTGAGCTTAGATGAATTTTGTTCTATTTATATCTGATATAACTAATTAATTTACCCTTTAAGCTAATTAATTTTAACTTTAATATTTGATTAATTTAAATAATTAATTAACTAACTATTTAACCTTCAACTTTTTTATAGCTAATTAATTTTAACCTTTTAAAATTTAAGTAGTATTTTAGAAGTTTTATGCAGTTATTAAATGATAAGAACACAACAAGTTCATTAGAACATGTTTATTTTTGAAAATTCATTATGAAATACAAAAGAAATCAATTGTTTACTTTCAGCAGACAATAAAAATTTTGTCAATAGAATCTGGCAAATAATATGAAAAATAAAATTTTTATAAAAATGCATTAAAACATATTATTTAATCTTTAACTTTTTTTTATAGCTAATTAATTTTAACCTTTTAAAATTTAAATAGTATTTTAGAAGTTTTACGCAGTTATTAAATGATAAAAACACCAACAAGCTCATTAGAACATGTTTATTTTTTTGAAAATTCATATGAAATACAAAGAAATTAATTGTTTACTTTCAGCAGACGATAAAAAAATTTGCCGATAGAATCTGGCAAAAGAATATGAACAATAAAATTTTTTACAAAAAAGCATTAAATCATATTATTTAACCTTTAACTTTTTTATAGCTAATTAATTTTAACCTTTTAAGTAGTTTTTCAAAAAGTTTTTTTTACAGTTATTAAGTGATAAAAATGATGAGATCACGAGAACCTATTTATGTTTTGAAAACTCATATGAAATACAAAATAAATCAATTGTTTACTTTCAGCAAACGATAAAAAGATGAATTAATAGAATCTGACAATAAATTTGAAAAATTAAATTTTTATACGAAATCAGAGAAAAAAAAAGTACTAAATCATATTATTTAATCTTTAATCTTTTTTATAACTAATTAATTTTAACCTTCTAAACCTTAAGTAGCATTTCAGAAGTTTTTTTACAATTATTAAAATTATAAGAACATGATGAGATCATGAGAACATATTTATTTTTCAAAACTTGTATGAAATACAAAAAGAAATCAATTATTTACTTTCAGCAGACGATAAAAAAAAAATTTATTAATAGAATCTGGCAATGAATATGAAAAATTAAATTGTTATACGGAATCTGAGAAGAAAAAGTATTAAATCATCTTATTTAACCTTAAACTTTTATAACTAATTAATTTTAACCTTTTAAGTTGTATTGAAAGTTTTTTTTACAGTTACTAAATCATAAGACCATGATGAGATCACGAGAAATATTTATTTTTGAAAACTCATATGAAATACAAAAGAAATCAATTGTTTATTTTCAGCAGACGATAAAAAAAATTAATATAATCTGGCAATTAATTAGAAAAATTAAATTTAAATGACTGAAAGAAAAAAAAATATTAAATCATTATTTAACCTTTTAAGTTTTTTTTTTTTGTAGTTAAAAAACGCTTTAAGTAGTATTTCAAGTTTTTTACTTATTAAATTATAAGAACACGACAAGTTCATGAGAACATGTTTATTTTGAAAAGTCATTTGTAATACAAAAAGAAATCAATTGTTTACTTTCAGCAGACGATAAATTTTTTTTTAATAGAATCTCTCAATTTGAAAAATTAAATTTTTAAATGGAATGTGGTAAAGAAAAAAAATATAAAATCAAATTTGAAATTTTAAACGCAGTTAATGGAATAATTTTGATATATAGTAAAACATTGGTAGTTTTTTTAATAGAATCTCTCAAGGAATTTGAAAAATTAAATTTTTAAATGGAATGTGTGGTAAAGAAAAAAAATATACAATCATATTTGAAATTTTAAACGCAGTTAATGGAATAATTTTGATATATAGTAAAACATTGGTAGTTTTTTAATAGAATCTCAAGGAATTTGAAAATTAAATTTTTAAATGGAATGGGATAAAAAAAAAATATAAAATCAAATTTGAAATTTTAAACGCAGTTAATGGAATACTTTGATATATAGTAAAACATTGGTAGTTTTTTTAAATAGAATCTCTCAAATGAATTTGAAAAATTAAATTTTTAAATGAAATGTGGTAAAGAAGAAAAAAAATATAAAATCATATTTGAAATTTTAAACGCAGTTAATGGAATAATTTTGATATATAGTAAAACATTGGTATTTTTTAATAGAATCTCTCAAAGGAATTTGAAAAATTAAATTTTTTTTTAAATGGAATAAAGTAAAAAAAGAAAAAAATATAAAATCATATTTGAAATTTTAAATTCAGTTAATGGAATAATTTTGATATATAGGTAAAACATTGCAATGTTTAAGTGAAAGGAATATGCTTATAAATTTCTTATAAATGTTTTAAAAAATTTCATATTTATAATAAAAATTTAAAATTGATAATAAAAATTTTTAATTTATAATTAATAATAAATTAATAAAAATTTTATAAAAAAATTGTATTTTTAATATAATTTTTTAAATATAAATATTGTATTTTTAAATTTTTATAATAATTGTATGTGTATTTTTAAACATGAAATATTAAATGTTATAATAAAATTTTAATATTTGATATAAAAAATACACAGATATGCTACACTTAAAGAATAACTAGTTTCATTTCTTTTATTTAATAGATAAAAGATACATAATGTTCGTTGTTTATTCTTTCGTAGTTGTAAAAATAAATGATTAAGAATAAAAATTTTACTTTTAGTTGAAATTGCAAATTGTAGAATAAAAAAAAGTGATTAAACTTCGTAATTCATGTAATTCAATTAAGTTAACAAATTTAAATTTACATTAGATAATAAGAAAGGGTTAATTTAAAGTTTTTAATATTCTTATAAGTCCCTTACTTAAAAATGAAATTTTTTGTTTAAAAAAATGTGAATATTTCAGTCGTAAACTGTTGTATGCATTTAAACATGTTAACAAGAAAACAGAAGAACATAAAAGAAAACCTTATTTCACAGTAAAAGTTTGTTTTTCGTTTTAGCAGAAGTCTTCATGCAGCTTATTCCTATTTCATGTCAAATGTTTTTAAATTGTGATATATTTTAAATGGTGGCATACTACAAACCCTATATTTACAGTCAAGTTAATTTTAAAACTGTCAAAAACATGTGGGGAAACTGGAGTTCTCCCAAATGCTGACGACTTTGTGTTACAAGTTGAACATGACATCTGGTCTTTAGAGAAGGTGCCAAAGTACTTAGTTGACATGTTTATAATTTTCAGGAAACAAACAATTTGCAACTGCTCTGCTAATTACAACATGCAAGTTTTAAAAAGTGCTAATTATTTGTCAGAAACAAATTACTAAAGTGAAGATTCAATTGTCAAATTTATTTTTAAACTAATAACGGTAAAGTCAAAATTATAATTATTTCTCATATAAGGACTATATATTTAATGTGAATATTTACCATCAATGAGTATTTATAGAAAGTGTTCTTAACACTTCACTTTATGATTGCAATAAACATGTATTATACTCGAGCAGTATATATATATAGATAGATGATGTTTAGTTTTCATATGAAAAATAAGGATCTATTTTTATTATGATTACAATCTGTTAGCATCCTTATATTTAATTATATGATGCAAAAAAATTGCTTGATTGCACGTATACCTGATTGAAAAATGAAAAAATAAGGACATATTTTTAGTAAGTTTGGAATCATTAACGTGTTCATGAAATTAACCTTCTTATTTAATTATACGCTCATAATTATAAAGAGTCTTTTTTATAACTACACATTGAAAGTGAAGTGACAAATAAAAGATATAGGATCTATTTTTGTTATGGATGCACCTGTTTTAATATTCTTACCTAATTATGTGCTCATTATCCGAAAAATTATGATTACACATTAAATTGATGAAAATAAAAATAAGGACCTCTTTATTATGACTACAATCTATTTTAAATTCTTATCTAATTATGTGCTCATTATATATAAAAACTTTTAGAAATTACACATTAAATTGCCAGAAATACGATACATATAAATAAGATGTAAATTAATTATTTCCTGCATAAAATTATCTAATTGTTTTATTATTAGTACACTTATACTATTTTTAATAATTTTTAATTCAAATTGCTCACACAATAAAATCATAACAATGAAGTTACATAAAAGAGATATTGATTACACTTAAATAAAGTTTTTGTATTTTTGACAGCTTTGAGCTCAACAGGCATGTAACTCAATTTTCAAACAAAAAATACTTTAAAAATTTATGCCTACCATTTTATTACATAATATTCCTATAAATTTGGTAGCTAACAGCTTAGATATCATTTTAAATTTGTTTTGAAAATATAAAAAGAGTTTTCTAAAAATGAATCACATGTACTGCCAGTATGTGCTTACATCAAATAAGTTTGATTAACCCATAAACAATTAATTTTTAATTTACGTAGAAATTTAAAAAACGCACTACTAAAAGATTTAATTATCAGTTAAAAAGATTATTTCTTTGTTATAAAAATTACGGTAAACCGCATATAGTAATTAATAATTATCCAAAGCAAACGAAAATAAGTTAAAAAAAGATATTAATTATTTAAATTTATATTTTTGTTTTTTATTTTAATCCAACAATAATAAAAGAATTTTAATAAGTTATATGTATTCTTGCATAATTTCTCTTCGAAATATATTTAAAAAGAGATTGAATTAAACATTATAACAAGCATTTAAATGAAATGTATATGTATAAAAGAGAGAAAATAATAGAAATATTATTCAAGAAACGGACACATGTTAAAAAATAAATAACAGTTAATGATTTATTTAAGAAGCCATAGTTTAAAATTAATTTTAAGTGGCTAGTAGTGTAAAAAAGATTTTAAAAGAAAGTTTCCCAAGAACGAAAGCATTCAGAAATAGATAAAAATAAGCTGTTTATTTTGTTTAATAGATGGCGCTTCTAGTGACTTTTTCGAGAGTCCGGAAAATCTGTGTCAAACAATGTTTTCTTTTCTTCAATTTCTTACTTTTCTGTTTATATTAGTACTGGTACTATCTTTATGTTAATAAGGATATTTTTATAAACAAAATATATTATATTTTTATTTAAAAGCTATTATCATATTTTGTTATTATTACAGTTTTTATTATCTATAATTCATGATTTACACATAGCAATACGTA
>BPLR01020886.1:0-19180 GCA_021605095.1 Caerostris extrusa
ATGCAGTAATAGATTAACTGCATTACCAAAAATAAATTTTAACAAAAACATTCTTTTTTCAAAAATTGGACTTGCACCGTTTTGTATTCAAAGGCACGATAATGAAATTTTATGCATAATAGTTTTTTAAAATCATTTTTAAACAAAATTGCCGCTGTTCAATCAAAACTAAAACAAAAACAAACATTTATTTTCCAACGAATTCCCCATTGGCTGAATTTCTTTTAGAATTCACTGTTGATTATTTGTGAATGTTAATTCAACACTAATATTTACAGCATGCAGCTGCAATATTACAATGGAGTCTTCGCAAAGACGACACACAAAAAGAAGAAGAAAAAGAAAAAGAAAAAAAACAAATAGTCTCTTCTTTTTGGGACGAAGTTGGCAAAAAGTTTGGCTCAAAAGACCACCTCAATTTCAGTTGTCTTTTGAATACAATCACAGATTCTTCCCAAAAGACTGTTAGTGAGAGATTGTTTTCTTTTTTTTTCTCTTCTTTTTATCGTGTGTGGAGGAGTGAAATTTCGGCCATAACGGAAGACCCAGTGTCTGTCAGAGGTTGTTTTGTCAGTCCGAAAAGGATGTGTCTGTCATATTTTAACTAAGGGATGCTTGCTGGTTCTATTTTTCCTCCCTGTGTCTATATTTTATTTCTTTTATCTCTGTATCTGAAGTAAAGAGATTTGTATGTTTATGTGTATTTCCTGAAACATATAACTACAACAATTACCAATTGAATTTATTGTTTTTGTAAATGGTATGTAGCCAAAGGACAAAAATCAATTTAATTAGTATTTTTAAATTAAAGAAAAATATTTAGTTTTAATGCTAAAAGTGTTTCATATCACTTTAGTATGTCATTAATTGCTATAATATATATATATATATATATAATGCTTTCAATTTGTCCTGCAATTATATTTAATACTACAATGATTTTTCAGTTTCGTTGATGCATCTTATTCGCAATTCGGATTTATTTTTCTTTTTTTTTTATTTCATTACTTTTTGAGGATCAAATTGTGAAGCACGTTAGTAGTTTTCTGCATTGCGAATGCTAAGATTAAGAAAACAGTTTGTTAAAAAAAACTATAAGGCAGTTTGCGAACAATGAATACGAATCTTTTTCTGCGCAAACTGGTTGTGCTTAATCGCCGTCTTTTAATTTACTTCTTATTAATTCTCTTTTGGTTTCGGTTTTTATTTAACATAGTGTGTTATTAAATAAATATTTTAAAATATAGGGATTATAAAAAATTTCCCGATATATGAGTTCCTAAAAAAAAAAAATCATAACCATTCTCAGAAAGTTAAAGAAATTTTGAGGAATAAGCTCAGGAATTATATGAAAAGCAACAGTTAAATTCTAACAATTATATTTACACTGACACGATTTTGAAAAATTTATGTGGCGACTCTACTTTTTTATATTTTATTTGATTAATATAGTGAAAAAAATCATAAATAGCGTTGGAACGGTACCCGTAGCACAAAAACCGCCTGTTCTAGACATACTAAGAAAAGTGTAAAAACCAATAAGAGCAAAGAAGGAACAGAAAGTAAAACATTTTAATGTATTTCACAATTCATCAAAATAATCTACATAACAAATGTGTACCTAAAAACATTTATGTGCAAAAATGTTCTTTGAATGTCAGTCAATCACATAAAGCGTTCCATTTTTAGCTTTATTGTCTCAATTGCGGCCATTAGATATTTAGGATAGGTTTATTGAAAGTAAAATGTACATTTAACAGTGCAGTAAAATATATAATTAGTAATTTTCAGATATTACTAATTTGTTTGTACATTTAGATGGTCCTGCAATTTTTATGATAAAAATAACAAAAATATAAATAAAAAATATATCATCATAAATTATAAAAAAATTAAAGATATGAATGATTTTTATTCAAATTCTTTTGCACGTGGTTGGAAGTCTTAAAATTACATAAACGGATAATAATATTTTCGATTTCATTTAACTTATGTTTTTGAATTATTTATTGGATTTCATTTATTTTTGAAATTACTTCTAATTTTCAAAAATTTAAAAATGAAACAATGCATTGTTGTCATAATTTAAAAAAAAAAAAATGAATAAATATTCTTATTGATAGAAAATTAAGATGAAAAGGAGTTAATTAGTTAAAAAGCAAAATTAGTATAAGTATATTAAACTTTATTTTTATATTATTGGTATGAAAAATGTTCCATTTTTATTGACGATTTAAATTTGGGATATTTTATTTTAAATACACCCTTTTAAATTTTTTATTGATAGGATTGAAATGCATTGAAAGAATTTGCAACATTTTAATGCTTATCTCAACAATATTCTAAAATACATAAAATTATAGTGTATTTCAATTGCTGGGATAGATTTTTAGTGTAATTAGTATTTTATATATTATATATTATAATTAGTATTTTATATATTATATTTTATTTTTTTTTTATTTTTATATATTTTTAGTATTTTATTTTTTATTTTTCAGTATTATGTTTACCATAATACAGTTTTGCTTGTACCCTTATTCAGTGAGTCCCGATAAGTAATACTTATATAAACTCACCTACATAACCCTGTTATCATGAAAGGACAATTTATCTTCCATGCTCAGATACCTTTAAGCCCCGCTAAAGCAAGATACTTATTACATTTTTCAACGCTTCGATTCACGATGGCAAAAAAAAGTAGAACAAAACAGGGAAGAAAAAAAAGAAGGAGTAGATAGAAGAAAATAATTTTTGGCACATTACCCTGCTCCAACCAATCAATAAAGTCCCCGAAAAGAGATGCACGTCAGAGAGAATCTGTTTCACCACTACAACAGACATTAAAGAAAAAAAAAAAAAAAAAAAAAAAGAACATGAGCAGCAACAACAACAGCAGAAGAAAAAAAAAGGGTTAACCCTAAATGAATATGTGTTAGGCTTAGTGTGACATGTGTGTGACAATATGTGTTAGTAGCTTAGTTAAGGCGGGGAATTCCCATATCCTTGAAGCCGGCTGTTGTAAAGTTGCCGCCTTGCGAACAGTAACTGGTGAGAGAGTATTGGCTTTGCTAGTCTGAGCTGCAACATCTAAATTTTTTATTCCTCGGAGATTTGCTTGATAATAAAATGTAGCCCTTTTCTTATATTTAGGGGAACTTTTGCGTCGTAATTTTTGCTATTATGTTACGGTATTGCGTAGAGGCAGTGTTTTTCTTGCTTCCCTCTTTTTCCCTGCATTTATGTGCTTTTCCCAGAAGTCCCTTCGCTGCAGGGACATTGTTATTTACAGCGTAGCCCAAACTTCTATTAATCCGATAAAACGTAATATCTTGAAGTAATTCTACATATCATGGCACGCTTCCGTATATAAGCTGCATCAGCGCTTTTGTGTACTATGCGTGACTTAGGTAGTGCAACACGTTTTGTTCCTGTACTGGTGTAAGTCAAAAGGTATAACCGTTTCTGGAGATTTTAGTACCGTAAAACCTCATTCTTTATTATAATACTTCTTTTACATCCAGTGTAAAAGTATTTATGTTTATTCTAAATAATAAAATTTATTTTTATGGTTATAAAATTCATACTATATTCCCTCCTGTCCCCAGTAAATTTTAATAAAAAGTATTTAAAGATGTATATTTCGAAAACGTGTTCTTACGCCATTTTGCTCTAAATATGCGAATTGAGAGCAAAAGCATTCGAAAGAACACATAAAAATCTCTTCCTTAGAAGTAGCATTAAACATTTATTATTCTCTTTATTTAGGATATTATTTTTTAAAGTACTCTGTTATTAAAAGCATTGTAAATGGAGGCTGCAGTCGTTCCTGAAACTGGAATTTTTACTAAAATGTCATTTCATTCTAGAAGTAAAAGAGATAAACATGTTTATAACTTTTATATTAAGATTTTTATATAACTTTTATAATCAGATTATCGTGCACAGATATAAGCCTTTCTTGAAAATTTATCATTTATTTATTGAAGTGTTTAATGTAATAGCCTACCCCAGCAAAACTGTATTGTGGTAACCATGTAAAAATCTATCCCATGAATTGAAATGCATTAAAATTAAGCGTATTTTTAAAATTGCTGAGATAAGCATTAAAATGTTGCAATTTCTTCTCATTTCAATCCTGTCAATAAAAATTTAAAAGGGTGTGTTTGAAATTAAATATCCCTAATTTAAATCGCAAATAAAAAAGAGGAACATTTTTCATATCAATAATATAAAAATAAAGTTTATATACTTAAATTAATTTTTGTTTTAATTAATTAACACATTTCATCATAATTCTCTATCAATAAGAATATTTATTTATTCCTTTTCTTAATTGACAGCAATGCATTGTTTAATTTTTATATTTCAAAAAAATCAAAAGTATTTTCAAAAACAAATCAAACCAATAAATAAAAAAAAACAAAAAACATAAATTAAATGAAATCGAATATATTGTTATATGTTAATATAATTTTATAATGTTTTAAGACTTCAAGAACGTGCAAATGAATTTTGATAAAAATGATTTATATTTTTTAATTTTTAAAATTTTTTTTATAATTTATATTTATATATTTTTATTATATTTCTTGTCATTATTATCATAAAAATTGTAGAACAGCGTAAATGTACAAACAATTTGTAGTATGTAAAAATTACTAATTATGTATTTTATTGTACTGGTAAAGTACATTTTATTTTCAATAAACCTATCTTAAGTTCCTGATAGCCACAATTGAATCAATAAAAGCTAAAAATAGAATTCTTTATGGTGACTGACATTTAAGGAGTATTTTTGCACACATAAATATTTTTGTTGAAGTTATTTAATTTTAAATGCATTTATTTTTTAAATGTAGATCATTTTGTAGGAAATAAATGTGGGTTACGTGGTCATTGATAAACCGCTGCAGTAAAACTTCCTACACATGCAATCCAATATGAGCATGTGTTCATCCTGCATAAATGCGGCAGATTACAAGCATCCAAGATATTGATATTGAAAATAAGGACGTCAGTTTATGGTATTTGACAGCATATCAACAGAAGTCGTTTGTATACCACTTTCGTAATACCTTTAAAAAAAAATACATACTCACTGTAATATCAAGCGCCTATGGCTAATAAGCTATCACATTGGCGCTCATTATTTGGCGAGGTTTGCCATAAATATTCTTATAAATGCAGAGGAGATAAAGATGTAATTATTGCTCTGGTAGGAGTGTAGTCAGTGTCAAACTGCACCTTGATTTGGAAAATGCCATCAGACGTATATATATATATATATATATATATATCCTAAAGGGCCTCACAATTTGACCTCTCAATAGAGATAATAAAATAAAAATAAGAAAAAAAAAAATTCAAAATTTGAAGTACTCATAAGCTGCAGAAAATCATTCTAATATAAAATATAATTATATATAAATTGAAATTAAATAATCACAAAAGAACACCATTTAACGTTAATCAAAAGTTTAGGTTCGAGCAAATATAAAAGAAAACCAAAAGATCCGGACTTGCCTTGAAAAATATTCACCACAATATTTGTAATATAGGGCCTGAATGGCCGAGTGGCTGGCTCTCTGGCACTCGGTACCACAGGTTCCGGGTCCGAGTCCCGGCGGTGCCATGGATGTGTGTAGTGGTTCGGAATCAACTTTAAACTGTAGGTCCCGGTCAAATATGATCGTGGAGCGTTGCGGGGCATTGCTATTCCGCGTCCGTGGCTTATCTTCAAGTTACACGCGCTTCCTGGTAATGCAAAGTGAGTAACGTCTATGTAGCGTTTGCCTTAAGGCATCTAAGACGTCCATGTCTGTTTGCCAGCTGCATTTGGTAAAAAAATATATATTTGTAATATTTAAAGTAGGCTAACACCATATAGTGTTATGAAATACTTTTAGCATCAAAAACTAAATATTTTATTTAGTTTAACAATAACTAATTAAAATGATTTTGTGCTTTTATCTACATATCATTTAAAAAACAATAAATTCAAATTGGACTTGTGATTGTTGTAGTTCTAAGTTACAGGAAATACACATAAACAGACAAGTCTCTGGCTTCAGATACAGAGATAAAAGAAATAAAATATAGGGATATAACAAGAAAAAAATAGAATCAGCAACCATGTCTTAGTTAAAATATGACACATCCTTTTCCGGGCTGACAAAAACAACCTCTGACAGACACTGGGGCTTCCGTCATGGGCGAAATTTCCCTTACACACGACAATCTCACTCAGTTATCTTTGATTTCTGGAGCAGAACACGCCAGGAAAAAAAAGAAAAGAAAAAAAAAAGAAAACACACACTCTCTCTCTCAGTAACATATAGAGAAATCTTTGGGAAGAATTAAGCCTATCAAGAGTAATTGCATTCAAAAGACAACTGGAGGGAAGTGAGGTGGTCTCTTGTGTGAGCCAAACTTTTTGCTCGACTTCATCCCAAAAGAAGAGACCGTATTTGTTTTTGTTAACGTACTCTTTTCTTTTTTTTTTTTTTTTTTTCTTCTTTTGTCTCGTCGTTGCGAAGACTCCATTGTGATGCTACAGCGCGCTGTAGTAAATATTAGTGTTGAATTAGCAGTCACAAATAATCAACATTGAATTCTAACAGAAATTCAGTTAATGGGGAGTTTGTTAGAAAATAAATATTTGTTTTTGTTTTAGTTTTGATTGAACAGCGGCATTTTTGTTTAAAAAGGATTTTAAAAAAAAAAACATCAAACAATTATGCATAAATTTTTTTCATAGCTGAATGAAAATGGTGCAATTTCAAAAAAAAAAAAAAAAAATGTTTTTTTGTCAGAATTTATTTTGGCTAATGCAGTTTATCTATACGGCATCCTCAATTTTTGACACTATTTTGAGTTGATTCTAAGAGATGAAAATCTTAAATACTAAACATATCAATATAAGAATAGATGAACTTGTACCACTTTCAAACAAAACGACTTAATTATTTTCATTTTATTGCTACAGAAGTCAGATTTTTATAACTTTGCTTCTATTTTTTTTCCTTTTTTGTGTCTTAATATTTTTGAATTAAAATCAGTTGCTTTATGCATGATATATTATTATGTATACCTATTATACAATTTTCAATTAATCCATGGACATAGTTTGTTAAGGCGATTTTCTTTTCCATTGTTTTACAAAATATTTTAATAATGTTCTTTTTAATTCTCATTGTATCAAAATAATATCTCATATTTTAATGAGATGAATATTTGTTTCTACGGTTTAAGAATAACTCATTAGGCTAATTGAAACATTATTTTTTATAATAATTAAAAAACATGTTTTTTTCTATACAAAAGAATAAAAAAGCTATGTATACATTCGAAAATAAACATGTTTTTTTTATACAGCGTATATATTATATCATCGTCTATTATTTCTGTTTTACTATTGTAATTTGAATAAGCTTTTATTACAGTATTACAGACAGATAAATTATATTAGAAAAACTAATTTTTATTTCAGCACATTTTATGAAAGATAAATGTGGAGATGTACAAATGATTAGCAGATGTTTCAATAAGATAAACACACATACATACACACACACGCACATATATATACATATATATATATATATTTAATTATTAATCAATATTAATTAAGTGGTACCAATAAATCCAGCCTCAATTAAATGAAAGATAACGCATCTTTGACGATGGACAAAACATCGCTCTCTTTGCATCGTCATTATCATCATTGTTGGAATGATAATCCTTCTTTCTAAATGGACAGAACATCGTCCTCCTTTGCATCATCATTATCAACTTTATGTACTTTTTCTTTAAGTTCGAGAAAGTGTGTGGGCTTATGAATCCCATAAACACCTATCCTTGGGGTGTGTTCGTTGCTAATTAGGCAGTGCCAATCAATCCAGTCTCATTTAAAGCAATGATAACCCTTTTTTAAGATGGAAAAACATCGTCCTCATTCACATCATCATTATCATCGCTGTTGCTTAACAAATTCACATTATGCACTCTGTGCTCACTTTGATTTGGGAAAGTTATTAATCAATAAATTCTGTCTCAATTTAAGCAATAATAACCTTTCTTTCACGATGGACAAAGCATCATCCATTACACATCATCATTATCATTGCTATTGCTTAAAAAGCTCACTTTACGCACTTTTTTCGTTACATTCGAGAAGGAATGCCATACCATAACCATAAACATTCAGGCAAATTAAGTGATACCAATTAATCCAGTCTCATTTAAAGCAATGATAACTCTTCTTTCAAGATGGACAAAACATCATGCACCTTTACATGAACATTATCATCACTGATAAAGGTTTTCAGCGGCTAACGGCACTTGATTAAATGTCTGGCCATAAAGAATATGTTTATATCTACTTTAAAATTTCCCGTCTTTGATGACTTTCCATTTTTATAATTTAGTCTTTCGAAATTTTGGTGTAATGGCTTAGTGTAAATAATCAATCAAAATTCGTCCAGTTTTTTAAACTTATGAAATTAAGGTAAGCGCCAATCCATAAATTGCTCGAAACGTGACATTAGCTCAAAATTTCGTCCTCCTGAAAATTTATCCGGCAAACAAAATGCTTCAAGTAGACGAAATAACTCACGGACCGGAATAAACATTACCACTGATGAGTTTTCTCCCCGAATTTCGCGATAAAGAGCTCACTTCAAAAACCGATAACCGTTTTAAAGTTTTCATCTTGAAAACGCAATTTAATGCGGCATCAGACAGCGTCAGACGCTCCAACAGGAAAACCCGCAGCGATTGATACAAGCAGGGCGGCTCTCATATTTGCATATTGATTGAGATTATTAAGGGTGAACCATCGCTTAATTGCACTCTCCAACAACGCAGCACGGATTTTCTAAAAATGACAGCTTTTAAAACAACCTGTGATTAAAGGCCATCATCATCTGGTGGACACAACGGCGTTCAAGGAGATGGTCATTAAGCAATGGCCAGGTGCCTTCGGGTGCCTTTTTTTTCCCATTAGTTATTTGGGCTGGTTTGCCTAAATAAAAATGGCGAGTCGCTTGACCAGCTCCGACCATTTTAATCTGGGGCGTAATTTGTAAGAGTAGCAGTTTATTTTGAAAAGTAGAAAATCAATTGCCCACTCCCCATACTTGGGTTATTTTTTTCTTTATACTTTTATTTCTGTCTTCACTTTGGTAAAAGAGACTAATTGAAACCCATAAGTTGGAAGCAAGTTCGGACATGAAGCAGGTTATTAACCCCCCCTCCCATTTCCATTTTGGTGCAGGGGTGGCTGATTACCCCGGCATAAAATAGATGTTAAAAATTGGAGAGGAGGGATTGCCTGAGGGAAAAAAACAATTTTGGATCATTTGGGTTTTAGTAAATGGAACAGGTAGACCCCGAGGTTGTACTCGACGGAGTTATGTTGGGCGTACTGTAAATTACTGGAGCTGGACTATTAAGGATTGCATTAGTTGAAATTTCTTGCAAAAGTACTTCGTGTCATCACGTCAGCTTTTTTAAAGAACCATTAAAAGTAAGTAAGTTTCATCAAGTTTAAAATAGATACTACTTATTTTTTAATTATCCGATAACTACTCGTAAAACTACGTATATTAGATGTCTTGAAGCATAAAAGTTTGAATTGGGATAAGCTATATGACTTCATCAATTGAAATGTAATTTTACTATTGTTTAACTGTTTTTGGTACATACGTTTAAGTAATTTATTTCAAAATTATTCTGACGTTCTTGACAAATGATATATAAATATTTAAATCTTGAATGTGTTGTATTATTTGCATTTTTTTTCAAATCAATAAAACCAATCAGAATACTGATTTTTATTTTAAAAATAAATCTATCAATATTTCTTTATCACCTAGTATTGCTTATACAGATAAGTAAATGATTTATTAAAGCATGATACGTATGTCAAATTATTTTAGTATGAATTTGATGCCATTAAATGTATGGTTGAAATATTTTATTTAAATTATATATTTAAACCATGATACTTACGTGAAATTAATAAATAAGAAAATGATTAATTAAACCATGAGCCTTACGTGAAATTAACTCAATATAAATTTGATATCATTAATATGTATGATCGAATTATTTCTAAAGTATATATTTCGAAGTATATAGATAAGCAAATAATTAATTCAACCGTGAGACTTACATCAAATTATCTTAATATGAAATTTGATGTCATTAATATGCATGGTCGAATATAACTTATTTCTTTTTTGAATACATTGTTGAATATCATGTTACAGTATGGCGTATTTTAATGGTGTAGCTGTTGAATATTACTGTTTTTTTTTAAGAATTAGTCAAATTTTATCAGTATTATTAATTTATTTTGAAATCACAATAATTTGCTTGCAAAAATTTATATTGATAAAAAAAAAGGTATAGTTTAAAGTAATTAGAAAAAATATTTTGTTAATAAATTAAAAAATGCACTTGCAGCAATCAGTTAAAAAATGTACTTGCTTAAATCAGCAATCAGTTAAATAAATGTACTTGCTTGTTTTCTCCTAACACTGGGCAAGTTGTGATACAAAACCCACATACATTTCAATCTGTACTACAAAGCAATTTACAAGTGAGACTATAAAAATACTGTGCTTTCTCTAGGGCACCAGACTATAACGCATCTATTAATAAATAATCATTTCTCTGTATTATAGAAACAAAATTTTGTCACTGTGATTATTCAGTTTATTTATATATATAGAAAAAAAGATACATAGATACAAAATTCACATCTATGTCCATCTCTATTGCGAAACAATTTAACAATGCGATAATAGAAAAATATCATGTTTACTTCTTTGTAACAAACAAAAAACTTTCATAGTTAATAAACAGATTTATCACGGTGATTTTACTGTAATTTGATACAAAACTCAAATACAATTAAATCTGTACTAGGAAGCAATTTACCAATGCGACGATAAAAATATCATATTTTCTTTAGGGCACCATAGTGAAAAGCACACTCTATTAAATACCGTCTTTAATAGATCATTACATCCCTTTCGGTACACCTCCTTTATTCAGTGAGTCCCGATAAGTAATACTTATATAAACTCACCTACATAACCCTGTTATCATGAAAGGACGATTTATCTTCCATGCTAAGATACCTTTTTAAGACCCGCTAAAGCAAGATACTTATTACGTTTTTTCAACGCTTCGATTCACGACGGCAAAAAAAAAGTAGAACAAAACAGGAAGAGAAAAAAAAAAAGAGCAGTAGATAGAAGGAAATAATTTTTGGCACATTACCCCTGCTCCAATCAATCAATAAAGCCCCGAAAGAGATGCACTTCAGAGAGAATCTGTTTCACCACTACAACAGACAATAAAGAAAAAAAAAGAACAGGAGCTGCAACAACAAGAGCAGTATCATATCTAGCAAACAGCGAAGCTTAGGTTAAATTCCATGGGCTGCACTTATTACTGTTTCTGCTTTAGGAAGTGAAAAGATTGAATGACGTTTGTGGCAAATGTAAAACCGACAGATTAGCTGATACGACAAAAGTTTTTCTAGTTTTTTTCCATCATCATTATCATTAGTGTTGCAGCTCTTGAAGGATCCTGACCTCCTTCAAGATTTTATGCTATTCCACAAGACTAGTTTCTCTTTTTATTTCAGTTAGTAACATTGTGTGTCTTCAAGTACTAAACGAATTGAACTCCTTACATACTATTGATCTTCATCTGGGTCTAGTTCAGATGGGGTTCAGCTGGAAGTCTTCTTCTTGTTCTGTTTTAACTCCAGTCCCTCTACAAGACCCATCAATTGAATTATTCTTCTCCTTATATTCGTAACAAAAACTAATTAGTTATAACAAACACATGTTTCCTTATTTGTTGTAATTCTCTCATTAAACGGAGAGAATTACATGCGGAAAAATTACCAAAGGTCCCGCCGTTAAGCAATGTAATTGTTCTCATCATCCATCAATGGTTTGTTTGGTTTGTCTCTCTACGGTCATCTTGTGCTCACGATGGCTAAATAGACCAAAACCTACAGTTTAAAGTGGATTCGAAATACTAATAAACATCCATGTCGCGGCCAGGAGTCGAGCCTGACGCCTGTGGTACCAAAGAACAGAACGCTAGCCACTTGGCCACCACGTCGTCATCCGTCATGGGGTATTCATACCTAATTGAAACGCCATTATACATTCTTCTTTCAAGAAAATTTTATGAGTATTTTTTTTAATTAAATTCCAAATTTTATCTTAAAAAATATAATTTCAATTTTTTAAAAAAATATTTTCTTCTGTATAGAAATTATATTTATATAATAATTATAAATTTTTAAACTTTTAATAATGTATTAATACGAATTAAAAAGTTAAAAAAAATGGTGTTTGCAAAATTAGCATTTTATAACAAAATTTAAAAAATAAGTTTTTTTTTCCTGTAAGTTATTTGCTTGTTAGTCCATAAGGAACTCAAATAATGAGTATATAAAGCTTTAAAGAAATAAATATTCTTAAAATTCGAACATATGAAATCTAAAAATTCGTTTATTGCCTTATATGTCAATCAAATTGTTCCGCACACTTTTTTTAATTAACGTAAATTTTAAACTTGTCAGGGAATTTATTAATTTATTTTACTATTAAGCCGTTTTTAATATAATTGTTAAAATACATTATATTTATTGCTTCAGATGTAACATAAAACAAAATTGCAGAAAAGGAACATACCTCTTAAACTGCATATACTAGCTTGTAACAAAATGATTTTGAAAATTATCTAATATACAGGGTGATTATAATTAACGTCCCCCTTTCAAAATGCTGTAAAAAAAAGAAACACTTGTCACAATGTGTTCAAATTTGCACTGATGATACTTGAAGAAGGGGAAATGGTGTGGTATCAAAAAGTTCCGAAAGTGTATTGATAGATGGTGCTGCAAGCGGAGTGAAGAAAGTGAAATCGGCTACCACTGATATTTCGAATCGAAATTACAGCCTATTTGGTATGAGTTGCACATTAAACTGATTGTAGTGTTCAATGTGCTTGATTGTTTTGCTTTTTTGAGGGAAAAAATGACTTCCAAGACAATCAACAGCTGTGACACAGTTAATGGAAAACCCATCCACCCCGACCATACCTATTAATGATATCAATATTAAATGGACTTAAATTGAGTAAGACTCATGGTTTAATTAATCATTTGCTTATCTATATACTTTAAAATATATAATTTAGAAATACTTCGATCAAACATATTAATGATATCAAATTCATATTAAAATAATTTGACGTACGTCTCATGATTTAATTAATTATTTACTTATCTGTATAAGCAATACCAGATAATAAAGAAATTTTTATTGATTTATTTTAAAATTAAAATCAGCATTCCAATTGGTTTTATTGAATTGAGAAAAATTGTAAATAACATAAAACATTCAAGGTTTAAATATTTATACATCATTTGTCAAGAACGTCAGCATAATTTTGAAATGAATTATTTAAATGTATGTACCAAAAACACTTAAACACCAGCAAAATCATACATCTTAATTAATTCAAATTATATACTTCAAGACTTCTAACATATGTAGTTTTTACGAGTTGTCATCAAATAATTCAGAAATAAGAAGAATCTATTTTAAACTTGATGAAACTTACTTACAGCCTCACTTTTAATGGTTCTTTAAAAAAGTTGACGTGATAACACGAAGTACTTTTACAAGAAATTTCAACTAATACAATCCTTAATAGTCCAGATCCAGTAATTTACAGTACACCCAACATAACTTCGTCTAGTACAACTTGGGGGTACCTGTTCCATTTACTAAAACCCAAATGATCCAAAATTGTTTTTTTTTTTCCCTCAGGCAATCCCTCCTCTCCAATTTTTAAACATCCTATTTTATGCCGGGTAATCAGCCACCCCTGCACCAAAATGGAAATGGGGGGGGATAATAACCTGCTGCATGTCCGAACTTGCTTCCAACTTATGGGTTTCAATTAGTCCCAAAGTGAAGACAGAAATAAAAGCATAAAAAAAAAAATATCCAACTATGGGGAGTGGCAATTGATTTTCTACTTTTCAAAATAAACTGCTACTCTTACAAATTACGCCCCAGATTAAAATGGTTGGAGCTGGTCGAGCGTCTCGCTATTATTTTTTTATGGAGGCAAACCAGCCCAAATAACAAATGGGAAAAAAAAAGCACCCGAAGGCACCTGGCCATTGCTTAATGACCACTTCCTTGAACGCCGTTGTGTCCGCCAGGATGATGATGGCCTTTAATCACAGGTTGCGGGAAAAGCTGTCATTTTTGGAAGATCCGTGCTGCGTTGTTGGAGAGCGTAATTAAGTGACGTTTCACCCTTAATAATCTCAATCAATATGCAAATATGAAAGCCGCGTGTATCAATCGCTGCAGGTTTCCTTGTTGCAACGTGTGACGCGGTTTGATGCCGCATTAAATTGCGTTTTCAAGATGAAAACTTTAAAACGGTTATCGGTTTTTGAAGTGAACTCTTTATCGCAAAAATTCGGGGAGAAAAACTCATCAGTGGTAATGTTTATTCCGTTTCGTGGTGAGATAGTTCGACTAGGCTGCTCGAAGCATTTTGTTTACAGGATAAGTATTCAGGAGGACGAAATTTTAGAGTTAATGTCACGTTTCCAAGCAATTTATGGATTGGCGCTTACCTTAATTTCATAAGTTTAAACAGACGTATTTTGATGGATTAATTTGCAACTAAACCATTACACCCAAATTTCGGAGAATGGCGAAATTATGAAAATGAAAAGTCATCAAAAACGGGAAATTCTAAAATTTGTATAAACACATTTTTTATGGCGTAGGCATTTAATCAAGTGTCCCGTTAGCCACTGATGTGGTATATTACTTTATCAGTGTTGATAATGATGGCGTAGAAGAGGATGATGTTTTGTCCATCTTGAACGAAGGATTATCATAGCTTTAAATGAGACTAAATTTATTGGTACTGCTTCCTTTGTAACGAACAACCCCAAGTATGGGTGTTTATGGAATTCATAACTTTTTCACACTCCTTCTCGATCTCTCAAAAATAGTGCATAAATGAGCTTGTTAAGACTACAGCGATGATAAAAAAGGAAGTAGGATGTTTTGTCCATTTCGTAAGAAGGGTTATCATTGGTTTAATTGAGACTATATTCATTGGTTCCATAATTTGGAACGCGCATCCTCTGCTTCAAGGATGGGGATTATAGGATTCATAACAATCCACACTTTTTCGAACCTAAAGAAAAGAAAGCACAAGAGTGCATGATGAGCTTGTTAAGCCATGTGATGACATGAAGGTAGACGTTGTTTTTGTCTATCTTGAAAGAAGCGTTATTTTTTAGTTTAATTGAGACTGGATTCATAGGTAACACTTAATTTGGAACGAACATTCTCAGGCATAGGTGTTTATGAGATTCATAACTTCCCCGCGCTCCTTCCCGAATCGAACAAAAGAGGCACAGAGTGAATAAAGTGAGCTTGTTAAGCAACTGTGATGATGTGGTGGAGGACGATGTTTCTTCCACTGTGAAAAAAATGTTATCAATGCTTTAATTGTGACATTTACGGTACCACTTAATTTAGAACGGACATGGGATGGATGTAAGGAATTCATACCTTTCCGCACTCTTGAAACTAACGAAAATATTTTTCAACCGAAACATTTATCTTGCTTATTTCCTACATAAACGTAAAGCACCGAAAGCAGTTCGCTGAAGACATGCTTTCTCAGGATAATACGAACTCCAGCTTTATGAATCGTATAATAACTGGTAAAGAAACATTTGTTTACGACTACGACATGCAAACGACGAAGTGATCGGAATAGTGCTTCGAAAACGAGCCTACGATCAAAATAATGCACCAAAGTCAATTAAAAAATTAAGGTCATGCTGATATTTTTGAACTACCGTGTTGTGATGCACACTGGAATCTTTTTTCAAAGAGACAAAGTGTAAATAAGGAATATTATTTAGGTGTGGTGAGACGTTTGTGTTCAATTATTCTTTGAAAAAGGACAGATTTGAGGAAGGACAGTTTATGGATTTTACATCACAAAGCATTTGAATCATTGTGAACGAGGTTTTTCGCCCTAAATTCAACAAATTTCCCCCAAAAAGGATAGTATTCACCAGATAGGACATCATGTGTTTTTCTGTTCCCAAAACTAAAGTTACGACAGCAAGGAAGATATTTTGACTCTATTGAGGTCATAAAAAGAAAATTCTCTGAACGAACAGAAAGTCAAACGATAATCAGCTTACGAAAAATGTGTGAAGGATTGGATCAAGCCCTGCCATTTATTGTATTCCAATTGATGGAGCCTATTTTTAAGGTGAAAATGAAGTTTGGATGAATAAAATTATTTTTATGTGTATTATTTAACAATTCTGATACTTTTTATATGGAATATATATATATATATATATATATATATATATATATATATATATATATATATATATATATATATATCTTACTGTGTCCAAAAAGTAAGACCAATTTTCAATTTAAAATTCCAGGGCCTTATGGAATTTCATTTTTTTTTTTTTTTTAGGTTGCAGGCCCTGTCCTTGACATCTGTGTGATATTTTACGTCAAAATATTTATTAGTGTTACGCTGGGCTTTGTGAGATGCTAAAACTGATTCCGGCGATTTTTTTGAAATGTCTGAATTAAAGGAGCAAAGAACTTGCATTCAATTTTGCTTGCGGAAAAGTATAGAATGTCGCAGAAGGCATTCGGTGGGCATTCCTATCTTGGAAAGTAATGTTTACAAGTGGTAAGACAGTTTTGGTTTACAGTTGAAAGAAGGCAGAGAACGTGTCGAAGACGAAGAACTCGTCGACCTTCAACCTCATCCGACGAAGCTTGCGTCCAAAGATTCTGTAAGTGATTTGGTGCTTGCAAACCGACGATTTACAATTAGAGACCTTGCTGATGATGTTGGAATTTCAAAAGGATCTGTCAATTCCATTTCGACATCAAACGCGTCAAATCTCGATTGGTACCGAAAATATTGAATTCGCCCCCTCACACTGCATTGATTCGTAGTGACTTTTTGATCCGTAGTGACCTCCGATATCGTTCCAGAATCACCGTATTCACACCGTGCGATTTCTGGCTATTCCCTAAACACAAAAAGACCACTCTAGGGACACTGTTTTGAGTCGATTGAAGAGATTCAACGTGAATCGAGGCCGCCGATGACTTTTAGCATGCATTGAGGATTGGAAAAAAAAATTTGGCATAAGTGCATTGTGTCCGGAGGGTGATACGATGAAATACAATGATATACGACTTTGAATACGATGAATTAAATTTGGAAGAATAAATAAAGAGTTTTTAAAAAAAATTGGACTTATTTTTTGGTCACATGTAGTATATATATATATATATATATATATATATATACTACTATATGATATATGATACATGATATATGATATATATACTATATATATATACATATATATATATGCGGTTATCTGTGTTTATCCTATTGAAATTATCTGCTAATTATTCGTAAATATCCACAATTGTATCCGAAATTGTATCTTATCTTTAGCAAACTATGTGCTTGGATTGAAGATATAAAGTTATACATCATGATGCATCATGCATAAAGCAGCTATTTTTAATCTCCAAATATATAAAACACAAAATAAAAAAGAAATTAGAATCAAAGTTATAAAATCTGATTTCTATAGCAATAGGCTAAAAAATAATTAAATCGTTTTGTTTGAAAGTGGTACAAGTTCACCTATTCTAATATTGATATGTTTAAGTTTTTAAGTTTTTCGCTCTTGTTAAAATCCATTTTCAAAATAGCGACAAAAAAATCAGGATGCAATATACATTAATTGCATTAGCCAAAATAAATTCTGACATAATTTTTTTTTTTCCAAAATTGTACTTGTACCATTTTCTGTTCTAATGTCACAATAATGAAAATTTTATGCATAATTGTTTGATGTTTCTTTTAAAAAACCTTTTAAACAAAATTGCCGCTGTTCAATCAAAACAGAAACAAAAACAAACATTTATTTTCTAGCGACGTCTCCAATGACTGTATTTCTTTCTAAATTCACTGTTGATTATTTGTGATTGTTAATTCAACACTAATATCTACAGCGCGCTGCAGCACCACAATGGAGTCTTTTCAGCGACGAGACAAAAAGAAAAGAAAAGAAAAGAGTTCGTTAAAAAAACAAATACGGTCTCTTCTTTTGGATGAAGTCTGCAAAAGTTTGGCTCCCATGAGAGACCACCTCACTTCACCCAGTTGTCTTTTGAATGCAATTACTCTTGATAGGCTTAATTCTTACCAAAGATTTCTGTGTGTGTGTGTGGGTGAGAGAGAGTGTGTTTTTCCCTGGCGTGTTCTGCTCCAGAAATCAGAGATAACTGAGTGAGACTGTCGTGTGGAGGGGAAATTTCGGCTCTGACGGAAGATGTGTGTGTCGGAGGTTGTTTTGTCAGCCAGGAAAAGGATATGCCTGTCATATTTTAACTAAGGCATGGTTGCTGGCTGTATTTTTCTCTTACTGTCTCTATATTTTATTTCTTTTATCTCTGTATCCGAAACAAGAGATTTGTATGTTTATGTGTATTTCCTGAAACTTACAGCTACAACAATTACAAGTCCAATTTGAATTTATTATTTTTTAAATGGTATGTAGCCAAACTCATAAAATTTTAATTAGTTAATTTTTTAAACAATAAAAAATTTAGTTGTAATGCTAAAAGTGTTTCACAATATATAATGCCAGACTACTTTTTAAATGTTACAAATATTTTGGGGACTAATTTTTCAAAGCGAATCAGGAATTTTGGCATTTTTTTTTTTTATTTTTGCTCAAACCTAAATTTTTGACTAACGTTAAATGGTGTTCTTTTGTGATTTTTTTGTTTTCAATTTATATATAATTATATTTAATATTAGAATGATTTTCTGTTTAATTTGTGCAGCTTATGCGCACTTCCAATTTTTTCTTATTTTTATTTTTATTATCTTTATTGAGAGGTCAAATTGTGAGGCACTTTAGGATATACATATATGACGTCTGATGACATTTTTCAAGTCAGTTGCAGTTTGAAACAGACTACACTCCTACCAGTGCAAGAATTTCTTCTTTATAACC